>CM045464.1:6113575-6216957 GCA_024666655.1 Dascyllus trimaculatus | reverse complement strand
TAGCTCTCCGCCGCCACCAGGTCCAACATGATGTCCCCGCCGTGTGTGGGCGGCTGTCCGGAGGTGTCTCTGTTTACATTCCTCCCGTTACCGGTCACATAAATATGACCCCTGCCAGCCTCCTGACCCCCGCTGACACCGGCTAGTAGAGCTAAGCTGCGGTCTTTGAGTGCGGTGTGACCCGATTTCCCCGCACCACCTCCTCCTGCTTCTTCTTCGTTCTCATTCAAGTCGACGGCTAACGACCCCCCGTTCTCCTTCGTCGTCTCCATGACCGCTCAGTCCGCCAGGCGAGCCTCGGCCCCGGGCGTGAATTCCTTCAGCGAGTCCTCCTGCCCCGTCGGCCGAGCTCCGCAGCAGCAGGTTTTGTTGTTCTTGGAGGAAGGGGCTACCATTTTAGCCAGCTATACTACAGCGTTACCTGCCGCGCACCGGGAGTAACACGCTCATTTCCGCCGTCTGAGATTAAAATATGTCCCCGGTGTTGCGGAGTTCAACGTCGCCGCCGGTGGAAGATTAATTAAATCCCTCAACGTTTAGCTGTTTGCAGCAGCAGCGGCGGCATTCCGGCCACAGTCCAGCGCCATCTTGAAAATACCCCAACAATGACGTCATTCCCCCCACCCCCCACCCCGCGGTGGCTCGCTGTGTTTTTACTCGCTGAAGAGATTGCAGCGACTCCTGGCGGTCACTGCTTGTAACTGCAGCAGGGACCCGTAAAACACAGCGACCCCAGCCTGTCCCTGCCTGTAACTCATAATCAGAGTTACAAAGTAAAAGTCGTCGACATCATGTTGAATCATTTTGTCGTATTTCGAGTTTTTGAGGACTTTTGTTGTCATTTTGCCATATTTTTCAGTCTTCATGTTGTCATTGATTTGTTTTTTTGTCTTTTTGTCATCATTGAGAGTCATTTTGTCATATTTTGAGTCCATTTGTCATAATTTTGATTCTTTATGTCATCATTTGGAGTCTCTATGTCGTCATTTTGAATCATTTTGTGGGTTTCTTTTCGTCTTATGATCATTTTGAGTCGTGAGTGAAAGTTTTCACAAATGAGGATTTAAACACAAATAAGTAGAAAAGTTAAGGAAGAATAAAATATAGTGCTATTAGGTTGTTTACTTGAATTTTATTTCCTCTGTGTATTATTTTTTTGTTTAATATCAACAAATTTTATGTGTAAAAATAATTGCATTAATTTTCTAAAGTGCATAAGTATTATAAACAAAAAGTAATATAATAACCACAGGTATAAATGTGACCCTTGTGTGGTGTCTTCTATAATGAAACTTCAGGAGCTGGTCAGGTGTGTGGTAACAGCAGGTTTATTCCACATCTGCAGTCATAACAAAAGACAATGGGTCTCAGGCAACTGTCATCCTGTGGGCAACCGCGCGTGCTCTGACCTCATTATAAATCCTCCGCTGTTCTGAGGATTACCCATAAGTTACTCTTTAATACTCAATACAATACATTTCAAAAAAATAGTGATCGTATAGTGGATTTAACAACCAGCAACATAACTCATTCACATATTTCTAAAACACGTTATACAGGGACACAATTAACATACCTGCAGTCATAACAAAAGACAATGGGTCTCAGGCAACTGTCATCCTGTGGGCAACCGCGCGTGCTCTGACCTGAAACACGGCATCATATTAGCAATAGCTAGCTACGCGGCGGATTTTTTTTACACGATAAAACACATGAAAAACATACAGTCAACTTCAGAAAAACATGGCGGTTTGATTCTGGAACACATAACAAATAGCCAAGTGAAGCCAGCTAAACTTCTACACATTTTAAAACGTAGTTAGCATTGTTTGCCCCACGGATATTAACAGACACTTTACCTCATTATAAATCCTCCGCTGCTCTGAGGATTACCCATAATCCTTTGCTACAACTAACGGTGACAGGAAACTTTCCTGACAGCAGGTGGCGTAGTTGTCCCATTTAGCTGGATTTAACATGAACTTTCTTTTAACTATGTTACATACACCCCCCTTAAATCCTGCTAAATTGGGGCACAATACATAAGAAAACACACAAATAAATATGCAAATCACAAAACTTCAGTTGTGCAGTAATAAGAGCAAACCTGGTTCAAGTCAGTTAGAAACTTTCCACTTGGGAACAAGTCGACAAGGGGTTGGCCAATTCCCTCACCAACAAAGACACAAAAGATGCCATGTACACCTCTTATTTTGTAAACATTGCTCCATAACAGAGATCACTCTGGCAATCCTCAGTAACATATAGCACTCTACCCAGAAAACATGTTCCTCACAAAAGAAAACAAGGAATCAACTGTTGACACAGAGTCATCAACAACCTGTTCATTCATTTCACAAATGAGTCGAGCTGGGGGTTTAACATGTCTACCCAACCTAGTGCAAACTGGAGGAGGCTGTGCACTAACTACATGGTCCAGTGTGAGTGCATCTAGTTGTGTGACAGTTGCATGTTCTGGGACTGGTTGAGTTTCATCTATTGGGGACGGGGAGATTGCATTCTGGAACTCAACACATTCAGCAGGGGACTGAGGGGACAGTAGCTGTGCAGCATGTATGGAAGAATCAGGGGAGGTCAAAACCTCAGTCACAGTGTGTATGACTACAGCTGTTTCAGTCTCTGAGGGTGAGGCGTCCACAGCTACAACAGGAGAACAGTCAGGTTGGTTTGTTGTCGTGTCCACATCACTTGCATCATCCATTTGTAGGAGCCAGTTGAGCGTCCTTATCTCACTGTCGTGTATGTCAGCAGGAACCTCTGGGTTACACTGTGAACTTCCAGCAATCGAAGAACAGCTCGACTCCAAGATGCTATCGTCTCCCAGAGAGAGAAAACTCACCGGTAGCAGGAGGTTTCTGTGAACAACTTTCTCTGTTGATGTCACAGGGTCTCTGATGCAGTACACGTTAATTCCAGGTTTCACTGATGTCACTTCATAGACTATAGAGTCCCATTTATCTGCAAGTTTTCTCTTCCCTTTTACACCACGATTTGCAAGCAAGACTCTGTCACCAACAGTGAGGGGTGATCCTTTCGCTCTGCGGTCGTAGTTCTTTGCTTGACGTGCCTGTTCCGCACGACTGTTCTGCCGCGCGATGCATGCAGCTTCAGACAGGTCACGCTTCAGACGAGAGACAAACTCATGGTGGTCAACCACAGCATCCTTGGGAAGGACATGCTGGAACACAACATCAACAGGTAAGCGTGGAATCCTCCCAAACATGAGAAGGAATGGTGCAAACCCTGTTGTCTCGTGCTCAGTGCAGTTGTAACAGAATGTCAACGTACGAAGCATTTGTGGCCACCTGGCTTTGGAATGAGGAGGCAGGGCCCTTATCATGTTCCCGAGAGTCCTGTTGTATCGCTCGACGATCCCATTCCCCATAGGGTGGTATGGGGTCGTATGCGATTTCTGGATGCCAGCCACCTTCAGGAGCTCTTTAATGAGTTGACTCTCAAAATTTGCTCCCTGATCTGAATGGATGCGTTTAGGAAAGCCATATATGCAAAAAAAGTCATCCCAGAGACGACGGGCAACTTGCTTTGCTGACTGATTTTTACATGGGAAAGCATGTGACAGTTTTGAAAAGTGATCAGTAACCACTAGAACATCTACACACTTCTTGTCAGTCTGTTCAGCAGTCCAAAAGTCAATGCATACTAGTTCCATAGGTTCAGTGGTGCAGATGTTTTCAAGGGGAGCACGATCGTTAGGCTCTGGGGTCTTTCCAACCACACAGCGGAAACAATTTTTCACATAATTAATGATGTCACGTTCCATCCCTATCCAAAAGAATCTCTGCCTGGCAAGGGAGAGTGTGCGAGCCTGCCCCTGATGACCAGCTGAGTCGTGGAGACCGTGAAGGACTTGGGCTTTCAGGGAGTCTGGAACAACAAACTGGTAAATTGTCTTGTTCAAATGTCTGTCCTTCTTTACCCTGTACAACAGGCCATCTTTGAAGGAGAGCTTGGGCCAGTGTCTCAGCAGTTTCATGACACCAAAAGACTCAGCAGCACGTTCACGCCTTGAGGGCCTCCTATGACGCTGGATATAAAAGGAGATTCTGCCCAAGACTCCATCCTGCTCCTGTAGGTTAGCCAGCTCACTTTGTGGCAAAGGGCAGGGCTGCTCGACACTGACAAGCTGAGGAATAGCAGGACCTGTACCTCTCATCTGGCTGATACTTCCAGAGTCGTGTGCATCCAGCACGGCTGAGACATCCTGCAATGAGAGGGACCCTTGAGGTGGAGTGCCAACCACATCCTCCTCAGACTGGTCGACAACCAACTGACAGTTAGTAGTACATCGAAATGCATCCCGCACTGTCCTATCCACCATCCCATTTACTTGGTTCAATAATGAGGCATAAGGCTCAGTTACAAGACGGTGGGCTATGCATGACTGGACAAATGGCTCTCTACTCAGTGCATCAGCAACCACATTCTTTGTGCCAGGGACATAGTTGAGGTCAAAACTGTATGCTGCAAGCTTTGAAACCCACCTCTGTTCACACGCATCCAACTTAGGTTTAGTCAGGATGTATGTCAATGGATTATTATCTGTCCAGACAGTGAAAGTCCGCCCTTTCAGCCAATGGCTGAACTTATCACAGACTGCCCATTTAAGAGCAAGAAACTCCAGTCGATGCGCTGGATAATTCAGTTGAGAGTGTGAAAGGGTCTTGCTGGCAAATGCCACTGGCCTGGCAAACTTTCCATCAGGGGGCAGCTGTGACAGAACAGCTCCTAAACCATCAAATGAAGCATCTACTGCAAGGATGAATGGTGCATTAAAATCTGGATGGGCTAAAGTGACACTGTGCACAAGCTCATTTTTTAGAGTCCTGAATGCTTCTCTGCACTCATCAGTCCAATCAGTTGGAGACATCCTCACACAACCTTTTTTTAATTTTGGTTTGTGGCTTCGACCTCTTTTCGGTGGTGTTGGCGGTTCAGCCACAAGATTGAACAGTGGCTTAGCTTTTGCAGAGCAGGCTTCAATGAAATGATGGTAGTACAAGACCATTCCTAAGAAAGACCTGATTTTCCTAGCACAAGGTGTTTTCCCATCAGCCTCCATCAGGTCAGCTTCCTGCACATCATTAATGGTCTGCACCTTGCTTGGATCTGTCTTAACACCATCTTCACATATGATGTGTCCCAGAAACTTGACAGACCGGCAGAGAAAGTGGCATTTCTTGGGAGAAAGCTTCAGGTTGTTTGCAGCAAGACGGGAGAAGACCATCTGTAGACGCTCAAGTGCAACCTGTTCAGAAGGAGCAAAAACCATAAGGTCATCCAGATAACATAACAGACTTGTGAAGTTCTCATCGCCAAAGATGGACATCATCATGCGCATAAAGGTGGCAGGACTGTTTGTCAGGCCCTGGGGCATCCTGTTATATTCATGGAGACCAAATGGGGAGGAGAACGCTGTGAATTTCTTGTCGTCCTCGTGCAGTCTGACATTGTAGAATCCTGATGTGAGGTCCATCGTGGAGAAGAACACATTGCCACCGAGTGCAGCGAGGGCATCAGTCTGATGAGGTAATGGGTGTGCATCTTTCACTGTTCTCGCGTTCAACCACCTGAAGTCATTGCAGAGGCGAAGATCACCATTTGGCTTGACAACCAAGACAAGGGGCGACGAATACTCACTCTGAGATTTGCGAATAATTCCTAGTTCCTCCATCTCATTCAGAGCAACCCGAAGCTTGTCATAATGGCATGGCGGAACCCGTCTATATGGAAGTCTGAAGGGCTTGTCATCCACCAGACGAATTCTGTGGACAAAATCTGTTGCTTCTCCACAATCCATTTTATGTCTTGAAAAGATGGATTCATATTGCTCAATGATCTGCAGCAGTTTATCTTTCCACTCGAGGGAGACTTCACAGGAGGAGAGATCCAAATCTTGCAAGCCCATGTCACCCAGGACGCGTGCTATCTCCTCCTCTGACCTCGGTGCAGGTGACGAGCTCTGCGTGTATTGGGCACTGGATTGGACGTGGGCTGGCTCAGGTAAATCCTGCACAGACAGACACGGGGACACATCTGCAACCTTGGCATTTCTCTTAAGGGTGAGCGGCTTCTCTGTGGGATTTACCATTTTGACAGGAACCCAGCCATCTCCCCACAACGAAGCAACAACTCTCCCTACTAGAACTTGTGCAGGTCTGATTCTGCATTGGGTGGGTTCGATGACGACTGTACTCCCCACTGCAGAAACACCCAATGTAGGCAGTTTTGCCCACACCAAATGTTCAGACATTGGCTGTAGAGTGACGCTTCTCTTGAGCTTAGCCGTCCCAATTCTGACTGGCACTGTGCTGTCCTCTGATTGAGAGAGCAGAGAGAGGAGTTGGGGCAGCTCATCTTTCTGTGCACCATCCTCAGGAGACGAGGAGTTCTGGTCACTAACAGTCTTTTTCATTTGTGAAATTAGCCATTTTATAGCATTGCTACCAAGGATCATTTCATCAGTTTGGCCTGGCACCACTAGGACAGGGATGACCACCTTATAGCCATAAACTGTGGTAATGAGATCATACATGGCAGAAGGTGTGACAAGGTGACCACCACAACCAACAATGACAAAGTCTTCAGCAGATTTTTTCTTAATGTTAGGAGCGAACTGTGAAAGTTTTGCATCAACTGTCTCACTTATTGTGCATGCCATAGATCCACTGTCCACTAGTGCTTTGAAAACATGTCCATCCTCAACAGTCACATCCGTGTAGAATAGGCGATCAGTCCTTGAGAGTTTTTGTAGGCTCTGAACGATCAGTGTTTTCTGTGGTGGCACCATACTGCTACAGGTGTTATACAATGTCTCATAATCATCAATGTCTGTCAAATCCAGGGTGGGAGTTTCACTCACTTGATCCACGCTGTCCTCCCTCGCACGCAGATCATTCAGTTTCCCTGCTGTCCAGAAAAAGCAGGGCGCCTCCCCTCTGGGCAGTTGCGTCTTGAATGTCCAGGTAAGTGGCACATGAAGCACAGCCTGTTCTCCCGGCAGTGTGTGAGGGCAGAGTGAGAGCCATCTTCACATATGGAACACGGGATTTCATTTAACCCTTCAATTTTTGGGAGTCTGCTGTGACGTTGTCTACTGTTGGCCTGAGCATTTCCTGACCCCTGAAGCAAGACCTTCTCCAGCATCCCAATTAACCTCTCTAGAGCAGAGGTGTCTTGGCTCACATTTTTAATCTGTTCCGGGGTGTCTGAATTTAGAGCAGTATTAGGGCCAATCTCAACTTTATTGACGTTGATCCTGCTATTTCTCTCTGGAGCAGACTTGAGTCCCTTCTCTAGATGGTATTCATCTAACACTTCCTGAACCTCACGAGCTGACCATCTATCAATCGTCTTGGACCTAAAGGTAAGAGCTAAATCTCTACAGGGGCAGTGTCTGATAAACATGCGTGTGACTTCAACAGTGGGGTTGTCAAACATCTTACCCTGCTCCTGAAGACAATCTGCAGCAACATCAGCAGCTCTGTTCAATCTGAGCCAATACTCATATGGATCCTCGTGCTCTTTTGGTAGGGTGGAATAAAAGTCAGCAAGCGGCACAGAGGAGCAATGGCTCGAACTGAAATGTTTGCGCAGGAGTCCATAAATAGCATGTGGGTTATTCTGGACATCAATCTGACCGTTTCTTATTCCAAATCTCACCACATCTTTTGCTCTGCCTCTCAGATGCATGAGAATTTCCTCAGCCTGATTTTCCGGTTGAACACCACTTTTCCTGATGTAATTCTTCATCAATTCCTCCCATTCTTCAACAGACAGTATCTCTGACCTCTCTCCTCGGAACACAGGTGGGTCTTTAACTGCTTTCTGAGTGACCAGCTGGATTTGCGAGAGGTCCAGCATGTGGCTGGGGGATGACTCCTTTTTATTACATGTGTCTTCTTGACATGTATGCACAGCAGCTGTGGGGTTTGATGTGTTGAGGTGTGACATGATGCTATCAGCTAGCTGCTGACCTATCTGCTGCACAATAGAGCTCATTTGGTCAACTAGCTTCACATCATCAGGAGGTGGGTTTTGGACTGATGTGCTAGTAGACAGAGGTGGATGTGACTCAACCATAGGCTGGCTCTGAGGAATAATTACATCCCGATATCTCAAAGGGTTATGCACAAAGTCATCACCAACAGCTGGGGGATAATGGTCACCCAGGGAAAATGGAACAGGTGTGCTATGTAATCCTCTACCCCTACCAATACCAATAGGTGTCATATCAGGGGTCCCAAATTTGCTGAGACTCATATTTGTCAACAAAATTTTCTTTTGAATGAAATAGCAGTTTCAATAAAATATAGCACCAGTTCAACAAATAGTCCTGACAGTCAAATACATAAAACAAAAGATATGCAGCTCCAAATCGATGCAGTGAAGACACCCGCCCGGTCCGACGTGGTCATGAACGAGTCACGGCACCAATGTGACCCTTGTGTGGTGTCTTCTATAATGAAACTTCAGGAGCTGGTCAGGTGTGTGGTAACAGCAGGTTTATTCCACATCTGCAGTCATAACAAAAGACAATGGGTCTCAGGCAACTGTCATCCTGTGGGCAACCGCGCGTGCTCTGACCTCATTATAAATCCTCCGCTGTTCTGAGGATTACCCATAAGTTACTCTTTAATACTCAATACAATACATTTCAAAAAAATAGTGATCGTATAGTGGATTTAACAACCAGCAACATAACTCATTCACATATTTCTAAAACACGTTATACAGGGACACAATTAACATACCTGCAGTCATAACAAAAGACAATGGGTCTCAGGCAACTGTCATCCTGTGGGCAACCGCGCGTGCTCTGACCTGAAACACGGCATCATATTAGCAATAGCTAGCTACGCGGCGGATTTTTTTTACACGATAAAACACATGAAAAACATACAGTCAACTTCAGAAAAACATGGCGGTTTGATTCTGGAACACATAACAAATAGCCAAGTGAAGCCAGCTAAACTTCTACACATTTTAAAACGTAGTTAGCATTGTTTGCCCCACGGATATTAACAGACACTTTACCTCATTATAAATCCTCCGCTGCTCTGAGGATTACCCATAATCCTTTGCTACAACTAACGGTGACAGGAAACTTTCCTGACAGCAGGTGGCGTAGTTGTCCCATTTAGCTGGATTTAACATGAACTTTCTTTTAACTATGTTACATAAATAAACATGTGAAAAATGTTAATGCTGTTTTTGCAAACAATATTCTATTATTGGTATGTCAATGCTGTATCATATTATTAAGGTTTATTATAGATGGAGAAAAAAGAACAATGAAAATGATCTTGTTTGGTGACTAACTGTCTGATGATCATTATTCTGAAAATATTGCAGTATAGATATGCTTTAATTTTCACCAAGAAAGGAAGCTGAACGAACTGGGTTCTTCATTCAGCAGGACACCAGTGTAACAGTCTGCATGGCTCCATTGTTGATAATGGTCATGTTCTGGTCTCCCTGCTTCCACTCTCTTGGCTTGTTTGTGTCTGTCCTGTCAGAGTACAAGCACTCTTTGGCGTGTTGCCGGTTGTTTTGGAAATTATACAGCCAAATCTGAAAACGTAGACTTACTGCATACAGACTTCAAGCAGGAAAAGGACAACGCAGCCAAATCCTTGCCTTTTATAATGAGAGAAAATTGTTAAGCATGAATTTGTTTCACCTGGGTAACTAGTAGTCACTGCACCTGGTCAAAAGTGATTACTGATGTGTATAAATAGGAATAAAAAGAGAAATGTGTCTGAAAACAAAATTATACCAACTTTATGGGCAACAGTGTGCATACACCGATCAGGCATAACATTATGACCACCTGCCTAATATTGTGTTGGTCCCTCTTATGTGTTTAAAAATGTTCTGAACAATTGGCAAAACACCACATAGTACCAATATGATCAATGTTATTCACTTCACCTGTCAGTGGTCAGGATGTTATGGCCGATCGGTGTATATATGTATATATAGACCATGGAATTTAATGTTTGTGTGGGTTGTAGGGGCTCAGTTTTAAAACAACTTAAGACCTGTGTAATAACTTATGTGTTGAGAATATTTCTACTGGCTGAACTGTGTAAGCTTAAGAAAATTTAACAGTGAACAAAATGAGTTAAGAGGAAAACAGGAAGTTTTGAGCCAGTTCCTGCTTTTCAGATTAATAGATCTGACCACAGATATTGTGTACATACAGCTTATCTACAAGCTGCAACAGCATGACTGTGAATAGTACAAATTTTGTCAACATTTTAGGTTTTAATAATCATTTTGAATTTTTATTGTCAGTTGAATCTGTTTGTGAAGAGTTTAAGTATTTTCTTTGTTTTGTTTTGTTAGTCTGTTTTTTAAAAAAAAAAAAAAAAACATAATTTGTAGTCTCTTTGTGTCATTTTCAGTCTTTTCATCATCATTTTGAGTCTGTTTGTCATCGTTTGGGTATAAGGTCTTTTACAGATGACGGATAAAAAGATAATTGAATCTATGAAAATATAATTCATAGGCTTATTCTACCTCATTTAAATGTTAAAATGATGCAGTTATGAATATAGATCAGTGTAGTATTTAAAAGGAAGTAAAATTGTGCTCATGTTCCACCGTCACACTTTGTTGATTCATATCTAATTTTAAATGCGGTACCGTTGATCGTTTTTATGTTTAGCTGCCATGTTACCTGCATTTTTGAAGCATCTCTATTATTACTTCCAGGCATGAATGTAGCAGTAAATAAAAAACACATGCAACACAAAAACTTCAATTTCATTAAATCTATGAGAATGTAAAGTTTGCAAAAAAAGAAGAGATCTGAATACTTTATGAAGAGATAAATTATATTTAATATTTTATCATATTTTTAATATTTCACTCACAAACAAGATGGGACTACATGGTAAACAAATGTATGACAAGGACAAGAGCACACTGATCAGAGTTTCTGCTTGTTTGAAGACTAACTCTATCTGATAGATGATTATTATTCTGAAAATATTGCAGTATAGATTTAATAAGAAGAAATGAAGCTGATAGTCGACTTTACATCGCATTATCTTTTCCACATTTACACTGGCACGCAATCTTTCGGTTCAGCCACACCAAGTAGACAACCGCCACAACAAGTGCCAGCATCGCCAAGACCCTCATCACCGCACCCAAAACTAGGATCCACGGAGCGGGGTCTGCCTTCTGCTGGAAGAACGGATTGAGTTGGAGTTCGCTTTCTCTCTCACTATCTGGGCTCTTGATTTGGCAGGAGAACACTGGAACAGTCTGCGTTTCCTCATTGTTGATGATGGTCATGTCCCGGTCTCCCTGCTTCCACTCTCCGACTCCCTTCTTCCAGTAAAAGGTGACCGGCCCAGCCTCTTCAGTGTTTCCATCACAGCTCAGCAAACAGCTGCTGGAGGTCTGGCTGCATGAAACTGGTCTCACAGTCACCTCAGGTTTGAGCACTCTGTGGATCACTACAGCATTATAACCGTAGCGCTGTTGGCTGTTGTTGATCTCCACTGTGTACAGTCCACTGTCAGCTTTAGTCATGTTCCTGATTTCCAGCTCTCCAGTGTTTGAGTTCAGGCTTAAATTGTCATGAAATCCACGGTAAAAGTCAATCTCTCCCTCCTGCAGTTCAGCTTTTAAGTTGCCGTTGTGTTTCCAAACCATGTAGAAGATATCTCTGCAGACAGGATCAGGTTTGAGGTGAAGCTCACCGCCAACCTCAAAGTACAACAGTCGGTTCTGGGCTTCAACAGAGTTCAGAGCCGCCAACAGCAGCACAGTCAGGAGCCAAACACCGGTTGGTCCATCCATGTTCGTAGCTCAATACAGGCCTGAAAGACAAAGTGATGCACAGGGCTAACAGCTCTCGTGTTCTGTTTCTCCTGTCTGCTCTGCTTTTGGTTTCCTGTAGTTTGTGCTGTGCCAGTACTTCTCAGGAAAAGGATGAACAACATAAAAAAAAAGTTTGCATCTCCTTGTGGTTACTTTGTTTATGTCAGTGTGGGTTTTGAAGCCTCGTGTGAACATACTGGTGCAAAATCTGAACGAAGATCTGCTTTCATCATCTATAAATGGCACTGCCTTTTTTCTAAATGACTCATGAGGATTTCGAGCTATATATCGGCACTATCTTGCATGTCCCATGTGTTAGACTGATGTTTTATTACACCTTCTGATTCTTAAAATCTTTTTTTTCATTTATTTCAACAAGAATGACCTAAAATCATATCAAGTCTGCAAACAACCCATGATCTCCATAGATAAATTGCTTCAGTGTGGTGTATTTTTTTATGAGTAACTGAGGACGGGGCATCACAAGAAGATGACACAACAGGATGTCTTAAAACCCTCAACTGACTTTAACTAAGAGTCTGTTTGACTTCATTTTATCACCATTTGTGTTTTTCACTGATCATTTTGAGAGTTTTCATCGTCATTTTCATACATTTTATCATCATTTTGAGTCTTTTTGTTTTAAATTTGAGTTGTTTTGTTTTCATTTTACGTCTTTTTATCTCTATTTGGAGTTTTTGTTGTCTTTTTGAGTCTGTGTGTCATCATTTGGAGCTTTTAGTCATTGTTTTATGTCTTTGTGGTCATTTTGAGTCTTTATTGATGGTATAAGGTCTTTTACAGGTGAGAGATAAAAAACTATGAAAATATAATGCAGAGGCTTATTCTACCTCATTTAAATGTGAAAAATGAAGAAGCTGTGAACATAGATCAATGTGGTATTTTAAAGGAAGTAAAATTGTGTTTATTTTCCACCATCACACTTTGTTGATTCATATCTAATTTTAAATGCGGTACCGTTGATTGTTTTTATGTTTAGCTGTCATGTTACCTGCATTTTTTGAAGCACCTCTATTATTACTTCCAGGCATGAATGTAGCAGTGAATAAAGCACATGCAACACAAAAATGTCAATTTCATTAAATCTATGAGAATGTAAAGTGTGCAAAAAAAGAAGAGATCTGAATACTTTATGAAGAGATGAAAGATATTTAATATTTTATCATATTTTTAATATTTCACTCACAAACAAGATGGGACTACATGGTAAACAAATGTATGACAAGGACAAGAGCACACTGATCAGAGTTTCTGCTTGTTTGAAGACTAACTCTAACTGATAGATGATTATCATTCTGAAAATATTGCAGTATAGATTTAATATGAAGAAATGAAGCTGATAGTCGACTTTACATCGCATTATCTTTTCCACATTTACACTGGCACGCAATCTTTCGGTTCAGCCACACCAAGTAGACAACCGCCACAACAAGTGCCAGCATCGCCAAGACCCTCATCACGGCACCCAAAACTAGGATCCACGGAGCGGGGTCTGCCTTCTGATGGAAGAACGGATTGACTTGGAGTTCGCTTTCTCTCTCACTATCTGGGCTCTTGATTTGGCAGGAGAACACTGGAACAGTCTGCGTTTCCTCATTGTTGATGATGGTCATGTCCCGGTCTCCCTGCTTCCACTCTCCGACTCCCTTCTTCCAGTAAAAGGTGACCGGCCCAGCCTCTTCAGGGTTTCCATCACAGCTCAGCAAACAGCTGCTGGAGGTCTGGCTGCATGAAACTGGTCTCACAGTCACCTCAGGTTTGAGCACTCTGTGGATCACTACAGCATCATAACCGTAGCGCTGCTCCCTGCTGTTGATCTCCACTGTGTACAGTCCACTGTCAGCTTTAGTCATGTTCCTGATTTCCAGCTCTCCAGTGTTTGAGTTCAGGCTTAAATTGTCATGAAATCCACGGTAAAAGTCAATCTCTCCCTCCTGCAGTTCAGCTTTTAAGTTGCCGTTGTGTTTCCAAACCATGTAGAAGATATCTCTGCAGACAGGATCAGGTCTGAGGTGAAGCTCACCGCCAACCTCAAAGTACAACAGTCGGTTCTGGGCTTCAACAGAGTTCAGAGCCGCCGACAGCAGCACAGTCAGGAGCCAAACGCCGGTTGGTCCATCCATGTTCGTAGCTCAATACAGGCCTGAAAGACAAAGTGATGCACAGAGCTAACAGCTCTCGTGTTCTGTTTCTCCTGTCTGCTCTGCTTTTGGTTTCCTGTAGTTTGTGCTGTGCCAGTACTTCTCAGGAAAAGGATGAACAACATAAAAAAAAAAGTTTGCATCTCCTTGTGGTTACTTTGTTTATGTCAGTGTGGGTTTTGAAGCCTCGTGTGAACATACTGGTGCAAAATCTGAACGAAGATCTGCTTTCATCATCATCTATAAATGGCACTGCCTTTTTTCTAAATGACTCATGAGGTTATTAAGTATGATTTTGAGCTATATATTGGCACTATCTTGCATGTCCCATGTGTTAGACTGATTTTTTATTGCACTTTCTGATTCTTAAAATCTTTTTTTTCATTTATTTCAACAAGAATGACCTAAAATAATATCAAGTCTGCAAACAACCCATGATCTCCATAGATAAATTGCTTCAGTGTGTTTTTTTAAATGATGTGTAACTGAGGACGGGGCATCACAAGAAGATGACACAACAGGATGTCTTGAAACCCGCAACTGACTTTAACTAAGAGTCTGTTTGGCTTCATTTTATCACCATTTGTTTTTCACTGATCATTTTGAGAGTTTTCATTGTCATTTTCATACATTTTATCATTATTTTGAGTCTTTTTGTTTTAAATTTGAGTTGTTTTGTTGTCATTTTAAGTCTTTTTATCTCTATTTGGAGTTTTTGTTGTCTTTTTGAGTCTGTGTGTCATCATTTGGAGCTTTTAGTCATTGTTTTATGTCTTTGTGGTCATTTTGAGCCTTTATTGATGGTATAAGGTCTTTTACAGGTGAGAGATAAAAAATTATGAAAATATAATGCAGAGGCTTATTCTACCTCATTTAAATGTGAAAAATGAAGAAGCTGTGAACATAGATCAATGTGGTATTTTAAAGGAAGTAAAATTGTGTTTATTTTCCACCATCACACTTTGTTGATTCATATCTAATTTTAAATGCGGTACCGTTGATTGTTTTTATGTTTAGCTGTCATGTTACCTGCATTTTTTGAAGCACCTCTATTATTACTTCCAGGCATGAATGTAGCAGTGAATAAAGCACATGCAACACAAAAATGTCAATTTCATTAAATCTATGAGAATGTAAAGTGTGCAAAAAAAGAAGAGATCTGAATACTTTATGAAGAGATGAATGATATTTAATATTTTATCATATTTTTAATATTTCACTCACAAACAAGATGGGACTACATGGTAAACAAATGTATGACAAGGACAAGAGCACACTGATCAGAGTTTCTGCTTGTTTGAAGACTAACTTTATCTGATAGATGATTATTATTCTGAAAATATTGCAGTATAGATTTAATATGAAGAAATGAAGCTGATAGTAGACTTTACATCGCATTATCTTTTCCACATTTACACTGGCACGCAATCTTTCGGTTCAGCCACACCAAGTAGACAACCGCCACAACAAGTGCCAGCATCGCCAAGACCCTCATCACGGCACCCAAAACTAGGATCCACACAGCGGGGTCTGCCTTCTGCTGGAAGAACGGATTGAGTTGGAGTTCGCTTTCTCTCTCACTATCTGGGCTCTTGATTTGGCAGGAGAACATTGGAACAGTCTGCGTTTCCTCATTGTTGATGATGGTCATGTCCCGGTCTCCCTGCTTCCACTCTCCGACTCCCTTCTTCCAGTAAAAGGTGACCGGCCCAGCCTCTTCAGGGTTTCCATCACAGCTCAGCAAACAGCTGCTGGAGGTCTGGCTGCATGAAACTGGTCTCACAGTCACCTCAGGTTTGAGCACTCTGTGGATCACTACAGCATCATAACCGTAGCGCTGCTCCCTGCTGTTGATCTCCACTGTGTACAGTCCACTGTCAGCTTTAGTCATGTTCCTGATTTCCAGCTCTCCAGTGTTTGAATTCAGGCTTATATTGTCACGAAATTCACGGTAAAAGTCAATCTCTCCCTGCATAAAATAAGCCACTGAGTTGCCGTTGTGTTTCCAAACCATGTAGAAGATGTAATTGCAGACATGATCAGGTCTGAGGTGAAGCTCACCGCCAACCTCAAAGTACGACGTTCGGTTCTGGGCTTCAGCAGAGTTCAGAGCCGCCGACAGCAGCACAGTCAGGAGCCAAACATCGGTCGGTCCATCCATGTTCGTAGCTCAATACAGGCCTGAAAGACAAAGTGAAGCACAGGGCTAACAGCTCTCGTGTTCTGTTTCTCCTGTCTGCTCTGCTTTTGATTTCCTTTAGGTTGCACTGTGCAAGCCATAACGTCTCAGAAAAAAAATGAACATAAAAAAAGTCTGCATCTCCTTGTGGTCACTTTGTTCCTGTCAGTGTGGGTTTAGAAGCCTCATGTGATCAAACTGGTGCATAATCTGAATGAAGATCTGTTTTCATCATCTATAAATAACACTGCCGTTTTTCCAAATGACTCATGAGGATTTCGAGCTATATATTGGCACTATCTTGCATGTCCCATGTGTTAGACTGATGTTTTATAATGCTTTCTGATTCTAAAAATCTTTTTTTCATTTATTTCAACAAGAATGACCGAAAATCATATCAAATCTGCAAACAACTCATGAGCTCCATAGATAAATTGCTTCAGTGTGTTTTTTTTTTTTATGAGTAACTGAGGACGGGGCATCACAAGAAGATGACACAACAGGATGTCTTAAAACCCACAACTGACTTTAACTAAGAGTCTGTTTGGCTTCATTTTATCACCATTTGTGTTTTTTACTGATCATTTTGAGAGTTTTTATATATTTTATCATTATTTTGAGTCTTTTTGTTTTAAATTTGAGTTGTTTTGTTGTCATTTTACGTCTTTTTATCTCTATTTGAAGTTTTTGTTGTCTTTTTGAGTCTTTGTGTCATCATTTGGAGCTTTTAGTCATTGTTTTATGTCTTTGTGGTCGTTTTGAGCCTTTATTGATGGTATAAGGTCTTTTACAGATGAGAGATAAAAAATTACTTAATCTGTGAAAATATAATGCAGAGGCTTATTCTACCTCTTTTAAATGTGAAAAATGAAGAAGCTATGAATATAGATCAATGTGGTATTTTAAAAGAAGTAAAATTGTGTTTATTTTCCACTGTCACACTTTGTTGATTCATATCTAATTTTAAATGCGGTACCGTTGATCGTTTTTATGTTTAGCTGCCATGTTACCTGCATTTTTTTTGAAGCATCTCTATTATTACTTCCAGGCATGAATGCAGCAGTAAATAAAGCACATGCAACACAAAAATGTCAATTTCATTAAATCTATGAGAATGTAAAGTTTGCAAAAAAAAGAAGAGATCTGAATACTTTATGAAGAGATGAATGATATTTAATATTTTATCATATTTTTAATATTTCACTCACAAACAAGATGGGACTACATGGTAAACAAATGTATGACAAGGACAAGAGCACACTGATCAGAGTTTCTGCTTGTTTGAAGACTAACTCTATCTGATAGATGATTATTATTCTGAAAATATTGCAGTATAGATTTAATATGAAGAAATGAAGCTGATAGTAGACTTTACATCGCATTATCTTTTCCACATTTACACTGGCACGCAATCTTTCGGTTCAGCCACACCAAGTAGACAACCGCCACAACAAGTGCCAGCATCGCCAAGACCCTCATCACCGCACCCAAAACTAGGATCCACAGAGCGGGGTCTGCCTTCTGCTGGAAGAACGGATTGAGTTGGAGTTCGCTTTCTCTCTCACTATCTGGGCTCTTGATTTGGCAGGAGAACACTGGAACAGTCTGCGTTTCCTCATTGTTGATGATGGTCATGTCCCGGTCTCCCTGCTTCCACTCTCCGACTCCCTTCTTCCAGTAAAAGGTGACCGGCCCAGCCTCTTCAGTGTTTCCATCACAGCTCAGCAAACAGCTGCTGGAGGTCTGGCTGCATGAAACTGGTCTCACAGTCACCTCAGGTTTGAGCACTCTGTGGACCAGTACAGCATCATAACCGTAGCGCTGTTGGCTGTTGTTGATCTCCACTGTGTACAGTCCACTGTCAGCTTTAGTCATGTTCCTGATTTCCAGCTCTCCAGTGTTTGAGTTCAGGCTTAAATTGTCATGAAATCCACGGTAAAAGTCAATCTCTCCCTCCTGCAGTTCAGCTTTTAAGTTGCCGTTGTGTTTCCAAACCATGTAGAAGATGTCTCTGCAGACAGGATCAGGTCTGAGGTGAAGCTCACCGCCAACCTCAAAGTACAACAGTCGGTTCTGGGCTTCAACAGAGTTCAGAGCCGCCGACAGCAGCACAGTCAGGAGCCAAACGCCGGTTTGTCCATCCATGTTCGTAGCTCAATACAGGCTTGAAAGACAAAGTGATGCACAGAGCTAACAGCTCTCGTGTTCTGTTTCTCCTGTCTGCTCTGCTTTTGGTTTCCTGTAGTTTGTGCTGTGCCAATACTTCTCAGGAAAAGGATGAACAACATAAAAAAAAAGTTTGCATCTCCTTGTGGTTACTTTGTTTATGTCAGTGTGGGTTTTGAAGCCTCGTGTGAACATACTGGTGCAAAATCTGAACGAAGATCTGCTTTCATCATCTATAAATAGCACTGCCTTTTTTCTAAATGACTCATGAGGATTTCGAGCTATATATCGGCACTATCTTGCATGTCCCATGTGTTAGACTGATTTTTTATTGCACTTTCTGATTCTTAAAATTTTTTTTTTCATTTATTTCAACAAGAATGACCTAAAATAATATCAAGTCTGCAAACAACCCATGATCTCCATAGATAATTTGCTTCAGTGTGGTGTTTTTTTTTATGAGTAACTGAGGACGGGGCATCACAAGAAGATGACACAACAGGATGTCTTAAAACCCTCAACTGACTTTAACTAAGATTCTGTTTGGCTTCATTTTATCACCAATTGTTTTTCACTGATCATTTTGAGAGTTTTCATTGTCATTTTCATACATTTTATCATTATTTTGAGTCTTTTTGTTTTAAATTTGAGTGGTTTTGTTTTCATTTTACGTCTTTTTATCTCTATTTGGAGTTTTTGTTGTCTTTTTGAGTCTGTGTGTCATCATTTGGAGCTTTTAGTCATTGTTTTATGTCTTTGTGGTCGTTTTGAGCCTTTATTGATGGTATAAGGTCTTTTACAGATGAGAGATAAAAAATTACTTAATCTGTGAAAATATAATGCAGAGGCTTATTCTACCTCATTTAAATGTGAAAAATGAAGAAGCTATGAATATAGATCAGTGTGGTATTTAAAAGGAAGTAAAATTGTGTTTATGTTCCACCATCACACTTTGTTGATTCATATCTAATTTTAAATGCGGTACCGTTGATCGTTTTTATGTTTAGCTGCCATGTTACCTGCATTTTTTGAAGCACCTCTATTATTACTTCCAGGCATGAATGTAGCAGTGAATAAAGCACATGCAACACAAAAATGTCAATTTCATTAAATCTATGAGAATGTAAAGTTTGCAAAAAAAGAAGAGATCTGAATACTTTATGAAGAGATGAATGATATTTAATATTTTATCATATTTTTAATATTTCACTCACAAACAAGATGGGACTACATGGTAAACAAATGTATGACAAGGACAAGAGCACACTGATCAGAGTTTCTGCTTGTTTGAAGACTAACTCTATCTGATAGATGATTATTATTCTGAAAATATTGCAGTATAGATTTAATATGAAGAAATGAAGCTGATAGTAGACTTTACATCGCATTATCTTTTCCACATTTACACTGGCACGCAATCTTTCGGTTCAGCCACACCAAGTAGACAACCGCCACAACAAGTGCCAGCATCGCCAAGACCCTCATCACGGCACCCAAAACTAGGCTCCACAGAGCGGGGTCTGCCTTCTGCTGGAAGAACGGATTGAGTTGGAGTTCACTTTCTCTCTCACTATCTGGGCTCTTGATTTGGCAGGAGAACACTGGAACAGTCTGCGTTTCCTCATTGTTGATGATGGTCATGTCCCGGTCTCCCTGCTTCCACTCTCCGACTCCCTTCTTCCAGTAAAAGGTGACCGGCCCAGCCTCTTCAGTGTTTCCATCACAGCTCAGCAAACAGCTGCTGGAGGTCTGGCTGCATGAAACTGGTCTCACAGTCACCTCAGGTTTGAGCACTCTGTGGACCAGTACAGCATCATAACCGTAGCGCTGCTCCCTGCTGTTGATCTCCACTGTGTACAGTCCACGGTCAGCTTTAGTCATGTTCCTGATTTCCAGCTCTCCAGTGTTTGAATTCAGGCTTATATTGTCACGAAATTCACGGTAAAAGTCAATCTCTCCCTGCATAAAATAAGCCACTGATTTGCCATTGTGTTTCCAAACCATGTAGAAGATGTAATTGCAGACATGATCAGGTCTGAGGTGAAGCTCACCGCCAACCTCAAAGTACGACAGTTGGTTCTGGGCTTCAGCAGAGTTCAGAGCAACCGACAGCAGCACAGTCAGGAGCCAAAAACCGGTCTGTCCATCCATGTTCGTAGCTCAATACAGGCCTGAAATACAAAGTGATGCACAGGGCTAACAGCTCTCGTGTTCTCCTGTCTGCTCTGCTTTTGATTTCCTGTAGGTTGCACTGTGCAAGCCATAACAAGTCTCAGAAAAAAAATGAACATAAAAAAAGTTTGCATCTCCTTGTGGTCACTTTGTTCCTGTCAGTGTGAGTTTAGAAGCCTCATGTGATCATACTGGTGCATAATCTGAACGAAGATCTGTTTTTATCATCTATAAATGGCACTGCCTTTTTTCCAAATGACTCATGAGGATTTCGAGCTATATATTGGCACTATCTTGCGTGTCCCATGTGTTAGACTGATGTTTTATTACACCTTCTGATTCTAAAAATCTTTTTTTTCATTTATTTCAACAAGAATGACCGAAAATCATATCAAATCTGCAAACAACCCATGATCTCCATAGATAAATTGCTTCAGTGTGTTTTTTTTAAATGATGTGTAACTGAGGACGGGGCATCACAAGAAGATGACACAACAGGATGTCTTGAAACCCGCAACTGACTTTAACTAAGAGTCTGTTTGGCTTCATTTTATCACCATTTGTGTTTTTCACTGATCATTTTGAGAGTTTTCCATGTCATTTTTATACATTTTGTCATTATTTTAAATCTTTTTGTTTTAAATTTGAGTCATTTTGTTGTCATTTTAAGTCTTCTTATCTCTATTTGGAGTTCTTGTTGTCTTTCTGAGTCTTTTTGTCATCATTTCGAGCTTTTTGTCATTGTTTTATGTCTTTGTGGTCATTTTGAGTCTTTATTGAGTCTTTTATGAGCAACACTCTGTCTAAAGTTTCCTGCCCCAACAGATCCACACTGACGCATCTATACTCAAAGTTACAGCGCTCAGTTTGAAATATGTGCCTGAGCGCGGATCAGTAATCCTTCCACGCCTGAGTATGATTCAAGTCCGACCTGATGCTGCAGCCACAAAAATGTCATATGAGCTCTGCATCATTAAATCACAACCTTTGTACCTGAATGTTTTACAGGGTAACAGTTGGAAAACACTTCTACTTACAGCGTGAAATGCAATGTTTGTGAAGGTTGTAGGAGCTCAGTTCTATAAACTAAGATCTGTGTAATAAATCATGTGCTGAGAATATTTCTGTTGACTACTAAAAAGTAAAATAAGACGACAACAGGAAGTTTTCAGGCGTTTACTGCCTTTGACATAAATAGATTTGAGAACAGATATCGCCGTACATACAGTTTATCTACAAGTTGCAACAACTTGACTGTGAATAGTACAAAAATAACAGCCCATAAAACATTCACCACCTTTAATTACATCTCTATGAATATATTCTGGCATTTTTCTTTGTAATATTTTACAACTTTGTCACATTTAAAGACGACATAAGAAGGCACAGTTGGCAGAATGCTTGTTGAGTGTTCCCACGTTGCAATAAATTATTCTGCATTCAGGACGTTTGATTGAAAATCTGCAAAGGTCTGATTGACTATTAACTTATTTGTTAGTGTGAGGTCATGGTGATTTATCGGCGCACAAACTCACAGGTTCTTTTAATTAGACCCTCGGCTGATTGTATCGACGATGACAACCACAAACATTTGATTTTAACTGACTACACAGCACCTCTCGCCTCGCAGTACATGCTTCGTGCAAAACTTCTTCCTCTTTGTCAAGATATCAGTGTATGAATATAGAAGTTTACATCCAACTGCAGTGGCTGCCAAACGCACAGAAACAGAAAACCCGTGGCGACATAGAAAATCCATATCCTACAGCTGGGTGTGAAATGCCAGAATTGTACGAGCTCCTCACGAACTACTCATCTGTGATGCGTATTTACCAATCCTAAGCTTGAAATTGCAATATTTAATCAAAATCCTTTTCATCTATATGTCTCATGTTTAAAAAATGCTCAAAATTAACCGTATGCTCTAGATAGATTCTGTAAAAAAGTAAAAAATCCTACTGTGAACTACTGGGAAGTCATTAATGGCCCATCACCTGTGGGCGCTTGAAAAAAAAAAGTTGGGCATCTTAATTCCAGGTATTTACAATTTTTGTATAATAAGTAATCAGAAATACAACTATCGTTTCTCTAGTTTTTTGATTTATGGGATTATAATTGCATTTCTGTGACTATCTACTTTTGGCTATGATTTTGCCGTTTCCATAGAGGTGCAGGAGTTCATATTGCAGGGAAAATGAATCCACTGTGGGGAAAAATTCAACAGGAACAACAAAAACAAACAAAGCAAACCCACCCAGAAACTGCTTGAGCTTTAGAAGGTTAAAGTCAGCAGCTTAGAGTAATATGAGTGTTTGTTTGTGCTGCGTAAGTATGGAAAAACCATCAAATCGTGTGTCAAATGAAGCTGGACTGATTGTAAAAACACATTTTGCATGGATCAGCAGGGTGAAGCAGCACCACAGCTCTGAACATGTACCTCTAACAGGGTCAGAAACCAAAATAAATCCAACTTAAACATGTCCTAGTGATTTGTTTAAAGTAATACCCAATTACATCCGTCAACATTATCTAACTAGTACGTGTTTGTTGTTAGCAACTGCAGGGAAAGCTTGTCAATGCGATGCTGGTTTTGTCTCTGGCCACTTTTTTTCAGATTTTATGGCATCAAACATTCTGCGTGGTCTGAAAATGTAACCCGCGGAATGTGTTTAAGTTAAGCGTGCTGGTTTATGGGAACGCGTGTCGTGCATCTTGCTGCACGGCTTGAAACGCTGTCCCGTTTGGCCGCCGGAGAAGTCGAGCTTTAAAAGCATCGCCACGCTTCTGCAAACCTCCCAGCATCTCTGGAATGTGAAGTGAGTCATGCCTCCCCGTCTCTCCCAGCTGTCCACCTTCGAATAAGGCACACGTGTCATGGCAGCAGTCAGGAAGTTAAATGAAGGCAGGAGAACGACTGTGTGGCTTTTTTGTGAAATGAAAAACCTTCCAGTCAGTCGACGACGCCCTCAGCCTTCAGGCAGACGCTGGTCAGCATCTGACCAGTTTGTAACAGCAAGCGGACCCGTCCTCTAAGTCAACCAAAGGGACGATTCAACATTTCGAGGCAGAAGTTCCACGAAGAATGAGCTCCGGTGATGAAGACGATGGTTGGCTTCATTCGTGGTTTGATTTACATTTGTTGTCTTCATACAAAAGAGGCTGGGGACAAAAAGAAAACGAAGGAATATAAATCAAAGAAGCTCGGATTAAACAATTAAAGCTGCTGATAAAGGTTTTCAAAGATCAGATTAGCTTGTTTGTGCAGCTTTTTATTAAAGCTTCTCTTTTGACCTGGGAAGGAGCTGCTTTTCTCTTTTCTCAACATAAACAAGCAATTAATTACAATTTTTACAAAGACAAGAATTGATAATGAGTTAAGATTCTTGAGGCCTGCTGCTGTCCTCTCAAAAATGTTGAGATTAACCAGCTGGATCCAGGATCTTTTAATCCAGGTTTTGCTAATCTGGATTGTTCAGTTTTTCAATGCTACACGATGATTTTAATTAGAAAAGCTGGATTCAATCATCTGAAATGGCTGCAAGCTCCTGTGGTTTTTCACCAGGATATACACCAATCTGTCATAACATCATGACCACCTGCCTAATATCGTGTTGGTCCCCCTTATGTGCTCCAAAATGCTCTGAATCATTGGGCATGGACCAGAGGACCTCTCAGGGTGTCCTATGGGGTCTGGAACCAGGATGTTGGCACTGGATCCTTTGGCTACTCTGGCTTGTGCAGTGGGGCCTCTGTCAATCCAACTTGTTCCACTGCATCCTGTTGATGCTTGATCAGAATGGGCTGTAGGAAGTCTGGAGGTCAGATCAACATGTTGGACCATTGTCATGTTCCTCCACATGTTCCTGATTGGTTGATGTTGTTGTCATGTGGTGGGGTGCATTTCCTTGCGGGGCCAGTGACATTTGGGATTTCCATCAGCATGAGGGAGTGTGTTTGTTGTGGGACAATGTTTATTTAGGTGTCTAAGTCTCATCAACACGGATGTTAAAATCTAATGTTCTCCATCAGAACAGCACATAGTACCAATATGATCAATGTTATTCACTTCACCTGTCAGTGGTCATGATGCTGTGACTGATCGGCTTATATTCCCCTATGTAAGTTTTCTTCTTATATTGCTTTTCAACATTCAGTCATTGTCAGTTTAATTTGGCCATTTTTGACAAGAATTTACAAAAAGACTCCTTAATGTCAAAGTGAAAACAGACGTCTACATGTCAAATAATTTAAAATATAAACTAAGTGACTGCATAAGTATTCTCCTGCCTTGAAGTGACTCACCTAATTTAACACAGGTGCAGCTAATTGGTGCTTAAAGTCACATAATTAGTGAAATGGAGATCATCTCAGTGCAGTGAATGTGTCTCAGTGATTGTAAGGTCTGGAAGGCCCCGTCACTGGTGAATCCTGGATATAACTGCACCATGAAGACAGAAGAAAACTCCAAGCAACTCGACGAAAAGGTTGTTAGAAAGTATAAGTCAGGGGTTGATGCAAGAAAATTCCCAAGTCACTGAATATCCCTTGTAGTCCAGTTAAATTTTTATTATTGAGGGATTTTGAGTTTTATATTTTTAATTAATTGGCATTGCTTTGTAGAAATCTGTTTTCACTTTGACATCAAGGAGTCTTTTTTTTGTAAATTCTTGTCAAAAAAGCCTAATTAAATTGACCTTGATTCAATGTTGGAAAGCAATAAAAGGGAAAAACTTTTATATATCTGTATAAATACCTTTTACACACATTGTAAATCAATATTGGAAACTATGACCAGCAACTCAGCAAGATGTATATGTAAATACACACTGGAATATGGTTGTAGGTTTTTGCTACCCTGTCCTCAAGGTGTATTTTATAGACATATTGTTAATATGCCTTCATCTCATATTATGTGATTTAAAGACTCAGCTGCTGTGACACAACAATTTCCAAATAAGGGTTAACGAAGGGCTTTCTCTGTTTAAACAACTGAAGGCTGCAAATTCATAAATTCAAGTGGCATCTTAACAGGATGAGATAAATGACTAGCCTGGTTTAGCACAGCATCTATTTAAATGTCTCCTGCTGTGGGTGACAGTCAGTCTGACAGTGCATCGTTTTGTTTTTCAGTGCAGTCGGTGCTGTGTCACCTTGCTCTCCAGCACTCGGCTGCGCGTCGGGCTGCTGAGCTCCTCCAGAGTTTCCCCTGCGGGTGTGTTGAGGGTTTCAGGCAGCAGGAGGCCCAGACAGCCGGCAGACAGACCGCTCAGACAGAACACCGTGAAGGGCATGGAGCTGTGGAGGGCCCGCTGCAACACAAAAACACGCAGACAATGACAATGAATAATTTAACCGAACCTGAACTTATCTTTTCATTTTTTGCAGATTTTTAAACTTTGCTGACTCCCTGAACCCTAAAACCTGCCAGTGGGTTTAAAAAGCATGTTATTCTGAAAAAAAACTGCAGAAAAGACACCATTTATCAGATCCAGAAACTGCAAAAACAGAAAGAATCACTGGATTTTTCAACCCTGAGACGGTCTACAAACTACTAATCTGAGCTTAAAACTGTGACATTTCCTCAGAATCACTTTTTTCTACATGTCTCATTGAAATATCTGACAAAAATTAACAATTAGCTCTAAATAGCTCCTGTAAAACAACAAAAAATCTATGCTCCTTGGCAGAACTATAACTATAACTAATAAAAGTCATTGTTCCATCACAAATACAAAAGATAAAGGCAACACACCATTGTAATACATATATAATATTCCAATGAAATGTAATGATGTTAGACTGAAGTGGATGAAGACGCACAAACATGCGAAATTCTTACTTTAAAACTGACCTAAATCCACCAACAGTAATCAGCTCAGGTCATTTTGTACATTTAAAAAAAGTTAAAAGCAAAATTAATTTCAGTGTATCTTCATTTATAAGAATAAATAAGATGATCTGAGAGCAAACACATAAATACTCTGGCATATTTCCCTGTTTATTTGTTGAAGTTACCCAAACCACCACTAGGGGTCACTATGAGTAAAGGTTTTTAGCTACACCTGCTGCTCACATGGGTGAACTGAGGTAAAGGGTCAATGAGTTCAGTGTGTTAAACGGGAGATTTCTACTCCTGTGAACCTGAAATCAAGTATCATAGTGTTGTGTACGTAATTTTAAAAGTTTCATTCACATTAAAATTATTTTAAAGGCTTTTAAACTCCAATAACTTCATACATTTTGACCTTATTAACAAAGATCATTAGACTTGTGGCTTAAATGTCAAACAGTTTCTGGGTGTTTTTTACTCATGTTACATTTTTACTCACTGTGAGCTCATTTTTTACTGCAAAATAAAGTCCTGCACCTTAGTGGAAAGAGAACAACCATGACAAGAAGGAGAGAGAACTCAAAAATGTCTTCTATGTGCTTTAACACAGTTATAATGCCATAAATCATTAAATTAAAGAAAAAAGCTGAGTATCTTTATTTAAAAAATAAAGAAAACACCTGGAATCAACATGTATATTTTTCAAAGCAAGATGTTACCAGTAATACAAAAAAAATGTAAGCTCTGCACACTATAGATATTTATCTATTTACATTTTTAATTTGTCTCTATACTTGTCTTCTCTCTGCTCCAAGTAAACACAGCCTGCAGTTCAACCCAGTTCTAGAGATTGGTTTCTGAATTTTTGTCATGTCACTGTTGGTCTCTGTTAAGTTATTCATGGCTTCTTGGTTGTGCTGAGGAATGCAGAATTTTTCATTTTTTACAGAATCCGATTAGAAGAAACGGTTTATTTTTGGCACATTTTTAAATCTTTAAATCAAACCTTAGATTCTGGGATTTTTCTTCTTTTTGCGACAGAACCAACAATCCCACATGATACATTCAAGGAGCAACATCAGCAAATAAATGCACAAACGCATAAATTCATTCACTGCTGAGCTCAGTGGTTCATTCTTGAGCGCGGAAACATCACTTTGACGAACGAACGCTCAACACGTGTTTCACTTCCTTGTTGTTTACAAAAACATCTCCATGGCAACCGAGCAAATTCCCCCACGAGGCCGGCTACGAGGTGCAGCTCGAAGGTTTCAGCGTGAATCATCTCTGAGAATTTCCACTTTGTAACTGTGTCAATTATTATTCAAGTGTCCTGAAACCACCAAAGCGTCAACACTGGTGAGAGTCTGAGGGGAATTTTGTTTGGGAAATTTTCATAGCCAAAAAGCAGCCATTGGGGAAACCTCTGATGAACATTTGTCCTTAGTGAAAGAAAGACGTCAGAAATTGTTCTGCTATAAATGGATCTGAGCTGTAGGAGGAAGCTGCCACTTCTGAGGTGGCACCTTTTATCTTAAGTGCATATATTTTTTTTCTTTTTTCTGTACTGCAGGACTTCCTGTATGTACTGTAGATGTAGAGATACTGACAATCAAGTTCACTTTGATGTGACTTTGACCTCGCTAATGCATTTAAAGCGTTTCCCTGTTCAGCAGACTCTCTACAAGCAGTCACATGTTGGAAATCCAGTCGACAAATTCCATTACAGTGCAGTCTGTTGAATAAAGCCAAGATTTTTTCTCTTCTGTGAAATAGCAGCTGCTCTGACAACTAACTGAGTAAAAGCCAAACTCCTCGGCTCCATTAGATCACATTTACTCATCTAAAAACTATTATTCTTATTGAGACCCCACCTTTCTTTTACATTCTCTTGTGCTTGCTAAAAAGGAGTGATCAGGGACTGTTGGGAGCAAAACATCTGGATGCCACGGAGCCAGTGACAAGCCCACACCCTGCAGATCTGTTTCCAGTTTGGTGTGTCATTTTGGGGCTCAGATTACACAGCATCATGCGTTTTCTTTTTTATCACAAAGAACTCGGCTCTTAGGGGTTTTCCCTCTCCTTCAGCGTGCTCTACAGCTGCCTTTTTTAACACATCTGCAAACTTGCAACGCCCAGAGTCCACGTCATCTGAGTTATCCTCTCCCACAGAAAAAAAAACACTGCTTCTTCTGCTGGGCCCACACTGCTGAAATTCAGGGCCGAGTCACCACAGTTTTACCCCAAACGCTGGAGGAGAGATCTGTCCTGGGACCTCAGTCTGAATTGAGGTTTAGCCCACATTGTTTGGTAATGTGTAATCTGAAATCTCCTCAGCTGCTCACAGAGTCTTCAGGGTTGCCCCGATAATATCAGACGTTCCTGATATTTAGAAGTTAAAACCCGGTTAGTTATGATCAGGCATGGTGACTCGGTGGTTAGCAGCTGTTGCCTCACAGCTAGAAGATCCCCGGTTCGCATCCCGGTTAGGACGCCTGGGATATTTCTGTGTGAAGTTTGCATGTTCTCCCTGTGCAGCGTGGGTTTTCACCGGGTACTCTGGCTTCCTTCCACGTGCTAGTTAACTGATTATTCTAAATTGTCTGTAGGTGTGAATGAGAGTGTGCTTGGTTGTCTGTCTCTATATGTAGCCCCCTTCGCCCGAGTCAGCTGGAATAGACTCCAGCCCCCCCAGACCCTACAGAGGATTAAGCGGTGTATAGATAATGGATGGACTGTTACGATTATCACGCTACTCTCCGGAGAAGTGGATGCTTTTTGCCAAGCAATGCTAAACATTCATGCCTTTGACGCTAAAGTTAGCTATAAATATTAAAAATCTAAGTGTAAAATAATGATCACTTTATTCTACATGTCACATTTAAAAATATGTTCAAAAAAACATTTGTTCTCATCAGATTTTACAAAAAAAACCTTCCAAAAATAAAAAATATGTGCTCCTTTTTGGAACCAGGAAGCCATTAGGGATCCAGCTGCAGCCAAAAGTTATATATTTAAAATTCAGGAACTTTTCGGCTGAACTGCAGGCCGTGCTTACGTATGAAAACAAATTAAAAATGTAAGTAGCAAAATATCTACAGCATGTGCAATCATTATTTTTTCAGTACTGGAAACACCTGTGGGCATTTTAAAAAATATTAAACATCTTCAACAATTCCAGGGTTTTTTCCATTATTGCAGACATTCAACTTTACTTTTTTCTTTTTGTATGATTTATAATATTATAACTGTGTCATAATGCACAGAAGACATTTCAGAGTTCCCTCAGCTTCTTCTTCATGGTTTTTCTGTTTCCATAGAGGTGCAGGACTTTATATTGCAGTGAAAAAAGAACCCACAGTGAGTAAAAATGTAACAGGAGCAAAATACACCCAGAAACTAGTTGGGTTAAACTACAAACTCTCACATCCTTACCATGGAGGGAACAAATGGTGCAAGGATTCCTCCAACTCTGCATGACATGGAACAAACTCCCAAACCAGCGTTTCTGAAAAAAAAAGAAATGTTTAAAAATGCATAAATCACTCGTACCCCTTTTCCACCGAGCTGGTTCCAGGTCTAGTTCAGAGCCTGACTTAGCTCCACTTCTTTGTGTTTCCACCACCTAAGCACCGACTCCAGGTTCTATAAACTGGAGCTCAGCAAGCACCAACTCTTTGCTGGTCCAGAGCTAAGCACCGAGTACGTCAGGGGCTGGGGGCGGGGTTATGGTGACCAACCATCAACGGTGGAAAGGGACACACAAGCGCTAATTAGTGTCCTTGTTCTCCAGGACGTCCCTGGTCCCATCACACATGTATTGGAATGACTCCCGGGACACACGGAAGTTTACCACAAACTGTTGACCTGAAATCCGCTACAGTTGTGTCCCACCAGTAGCGTGATCACGGATGTGTCCAGGCAACAGGAGGACCTCCGCCTCACAATCAGCCTTAAGACCATCTATAGAGATAAACATAGATATTATCATCAACTTACTGCGTTTGTTTAACTGCTATGTAATGGATGCTAGCGTAGTGGTTTTACGGTGACCCAATGGCTCCAACTTCACTCCTTGCCAATGGAAAAGCAAACAGGTTCTTAGGAGGAACAAGATTTGAACCAACTAAGCACCAGAACTAGAACCTGGTTCTTCTTGGTGGAAAAGGGGTATCAGTCAAACATCAGGAAGAGCAGCTGAATATACAGACATTATATTCACCTGATAACTGTTGGGTAGAGTTCAGACGTGTAAACGTAGGCGATGTTGAACGCTGCACTGACCATCAGTTTTCCCAATAGTGCTAAGGATGTAACACTCAGCAAGGTCCCTGTAAAAACCAATACAACGGTCTCATTATTCACAAAATATCCTGCAGGCAAACAACACAGAGTGAATGACCTTGTGAGTGAATTGTAGATTTTGTAGAAAGTTTGTAGAAACAAACTAAACTTTGTCCATCTACAAGAAAAAAAAGCGGTGAGAGGTCTTCAGTAACTGCTTTAAATCACACAAATTGTAATAATTTCTTCATTTGTCATGCCGTCCAGACATGAAGACAGCAAAAGAAGCAAAAACAGCTGATCAGTCTTGTGAGTTAAAAGTTCACCAACCCAGAAAAAAGTCAAAAACCACCTCAAGCGAGCAAAATGCTTTGTTTTTTAATTATTTTGCTGTTTCCATCAACGCAATTCTTTAAAACACCACACGAAAATACATTCTGGAAACACGTGTAATGTTCATTTTATATTTGTGTGTCAAATAAAATAACAGTGTTTGACATCTGTACATTCCTGTCACGCTATGCTGTGTCATAAATTGAAATGAAAATGAGTCGGTAATCTGTCAGCATGAAGTCTGTTCTGCTGACATCGCTTTAAAACAGTGGTGTTGTAAATACTTGTTGCCTGAGGTTGGATGGATTAAGACATGAGGAAAGGAGGGGAGGAAAGGAATTGAGGAACTAAGAATGAAAAGAGGGTAAAGTCTCACCGGTGTTTTCAGGGATGAACATGGTGAGGAGGCAGGCCGAACCAGCCAGACACAGAAAACTGGCCATGCTTTTCCTCCTCCCAGCCCTGCACAAGAAGACACAACTCGGATAGTGAAGACATCCACATCTGGACATCAGCAGATTACGAGGACTGCATTTGTAATTTCTCCACAGAGCTTAAACTGGAGCAACATCTCATTCAGTTTCAGTCAGTAGTGAAGATGATCCGGCAGAGATTTTTCTAGACAGGAGGATCAAACACCAAGTGAGAAAGTGTGTATGATCATGTGTCTCACCAGTGTTTGTTGATGAAGTAAATGCAGAGCGGGTAGGCTGGCAGCTCTACCAGGCCATACATGGCTACGTTAAGGTACCGGCTACCAGACGTCTCGCTGGCCCCAAGAGTCAGACCGTAGTAAACCAGACTGCAAGCGTACCTGCAACAGAAACACACATAGACAAGGTCAGTGGATGTGATCATGTACGAATTACAAGTCAGTTGCAAGTTTGGAGAGTCGTAGTTTTTGTTCATTCGGCTCTCAACTTCAGCATATGCACAGATCGGCCACCATGTTATGACCACTGACAGGTGAAGTGAATAACATGGATCATATTGGTACTATGTGATGTTCTGATGGAAAACCTTGGATTTTAACATCCTTGTTGATCAGACTTAGACACCCAAATAAACATTATCCTACAACAAACACACTCCCACATGCAAATGGAAATCCCAAATGTCACTGGATGAAAATGCACCCCACCACATGGAAACAACATCAACCAATCAGGAACATGTTGAGGAACATGACAATGGTCCAACATGTTGATTTGACCTCCAAACTTCCTACACCCCATTGTGATCAAGCATCAACAGGATGCAGAGGATCAAGTTGGATTGACAGAGGCCCCACTGCACAAGCCAGAGTAGCCAAAGGATCCAGTGCCAACGTCCTGGTTCCAGACCCCATAGGACACCCTGAGAGGTCCTCTGGTCCATGATCAATGGTTCAGAGCATTTTAGACCACATAAGGAGGACCAACACAATATTAGGCCTGATCACATACCAGCTTTATCTGGTTTACATCAACACGGCAATATCTGTGAGCAAGATGCAACACATGGTGCCTAAACTGCAAGGGTTCACAAAAAGCTGTGTGCCATTTCAGCATTGAACAAAAGAGCTTAATGTGGCTCAGAGTTGACTTGAAGAAGCACTGAGTATAAGGTTCCGTTATTTTTGCACTGGCTTCCTGCCTTATAAAGCTCTGAATGGTCTAAAATACTTTTCTGATCTGCTGCGACGTTATGAACCACGCAGACTTCTCAGGTTAACTTTCTGTCCTCAAAGCCAAAATGCACGAAGAGGCAGCTTTCAGTTTTCACTCAGCACATATCAGGACAAACTCCCACAGAACTGCTGATTTCCTGCAACTCTCAGTTCTTTAAAATGAAGCCTGAAGACTTTTCTGTTTGGCTTTTGCCCGTCATTAAACCAAATCCGAAACAAATGCACAGAGGAAATCTGGAAAATGACAAACAAACTGGGGCCACAAGTCTTGTGAGTGAGCAGAAGACTATTAACTGCTGCAACTGATGATTAAGGTCACTCGGCTAACTGATTAATTGTCGCACCTTCAGTTTCGACATCATGCAAGTTGAAACTGCTCTCCAAGTTGTAGGCAAGCATTTTTCCAGCTTCACTAGAGAAGAAGCTCCTGGTCGGACTCAAAAGCAAAAAAAATTTAAAACAAAAACATCCAAAAGGTAAGCCGCCACCTGATCTGTCAAACCTGGTGCTTCCAGTGGAGCAGGTTCACTGGCATGTATTGATGATTTAACTGCTAACAGAAACAGACACATCTGAGGTATGTTAGCGTTCTGTAAGCCCACTTTCAGCCAAATGCAGATTCACGTAAAGTTGTGTTTGTGGTCTGAAAAGTGATTAAAAGGTTGCATCTCTAAGGTGTTTGTTTGTGGTAATGACTTAAATCTGCACTGCACTGCCCTCATCCTGCAGGGGAGCTTGTTTAATATAAACTCTGCTCGCTGTGTCTTCAGGAAACAACTCTGAAGTGGTCGAATTAAACCTATCCACTATAAACACAAAAAAGCAAAGAAGAAAATCCGCTAACAGGTCTAAAACTCAATGACTACACTCTCAGCTCACTGAGGCTGTAAAGCAAACTGAACATAAAATAGAAAGTTGAGGTGCAAAGCATGTTTTTCATCTTCAGCAGGTGTAAGACAGAACATGTAAAGCCTGGTTTTACACCTGTATTAAAAAAAGAGTTATCATGTCTCAAAAGATGTAGTTGGCAATTTCACAATAATGCAAGAGGCCAACTATGCCAACAAACCACAAGCTGCAGCAGCTTTGTTCTTGCATAACAGAATAAAATGACATGCATATTCAAACGTAAACTAGTATTTGCAGTAATATATTAACCCTCTTAGCTCCCTCCTTCTGTTCACATGATAAAAAAGCTGAACATGCATGTTTTGAACAAACCTACAAGACAATCCAACTAATAATTATGCAAAAATGTACTAAAGAAATCTTTTTAAGGGTTGTCGGTTTGCATGGACAGCACAAAGCACTGAAGCAGAAGTCATTAAAGCAGCGGAAGTGGCTTTGGCTGAATTAGAACCAGTTTTTTTAAGTATCAATTTACTTTCAGTTCCGTTCATGCAGCCAGCAAAGACAGAAGTGGCACTACAGTTAAAGTAACAGTAGTTAAGGATTCACCCGGCCCCTACGGTTCCCTCTGAGGGTGGTGGGTCCACAGGAGGTCGGGCCAACATCATCCATTCGGGCTGAACTCGGCCGAACCCCGTGGGCAAAGGCCCGGCCATCAGGCGCTCCCATACAAGCCCCAAACCCAGGCCTGGCTCCAGGGTGGGTCCCCAGCTGCACCATACTGGGCAACGTAATGGTCCTTGGTCTTGTACTTTCCATAAGGGCTTCTTGATTCAGACCTGAGCCGGTCACAGTAGCAAGATTTGAACCAGCAACCTCGTGTTTTACGCTGCAGCAGTTTCAGCTCTTTATTCAGATTTGCACTAGGTTCAGGGCTGTCACGATCATGAAATTGGAGGGTTGTTTTACTTTGCTCCTGACACATTTTTACTCACTGTGGTTCATTTTTCACTGCAATATAAAGTCCTGCACCTCTATGGAGACAGAACAACCATGAAGAAGGAGAGAGAACTCAATAATGTCTTCTGTGCAGTATGACACAGTTTTTATACTAGAAATTATTTTTTTAAAAAGAGAGACTCACACACTATTGATATTTTATGTCTTAACTTTTTTCCTTTGTTTCCAGACTTGTCTCCTCTCTGCTCTGTCTAAACACAGCCTATCGTCAGCCAAAGTCAACATTTTTGTCACATGGCTGTTGGTTGCAACTGAGTCACTGATGGTTTCAGGGTTGCATGAAGGAACACAGACTTTTTTGCTTTTGAAAAGGACAAATCTAACAAATCGCCCCCTTCCTGTTATGGGGTTTTACTTTTTCATTTTGCTAACAGCTGATGCCATTGAACTACAGAAGAAGAACGACATGCAAACAGTGGAGAACAAGGTGGAAACAGCGACTGACTGTGTAATAGTACTGTCAGGCCTTGCTGGGACACTCACCAGACATACATGAGCACCATGGTCCTCAGGCGGAGGACGGGATGGACCACCAGCTGCAGGACGCTGGTGCCCCTGTTGCTATGGTTACCAGCTTTCGCGGCACCAACACGTTGCAGCATCAGGTGTTTGGCAGCGTTGCCGTTCCTCTGCGCCATGTAGCGCAGAACCTAAAAATTAGAACAGCAAAGGTTCAGTTACTGATAAAACTGAGTTCCGTTAAGAATCAGCGTAAAGTTGTTGAACCCTTTAAATCCCAAGCGTTTTTTTTTTTGCTCTGGTCACATTTTTCCTCACTGTGGACTCATTTTTCACTAAAATATAAAGTCCTGCACCTTTACGGAAACAGAAAAGCCATAACAATTAGGAGGGAGAATTCAGAAATGTCTTCTGTGTAGTGCGACACAGTTGCAATACCATAAATCTTTTAAAACCAACACTGAAAAAAGTGGTGACTCTACATACTAGAGATATTTTACTACCTAACAACTTGTCTCCTATCTGCTCGGTGCAAACACAGCCTGCAGTTCAGTCTAATTCAGCTGTAAATCCACAAATTTTTCTCACATGACTGTTGGTTGCAGCTCAGTCAGTATCGGTTGTGCAACGTAATGCAGAATTTATAGTTTTTTACTGAACGTAGTTACTGTAAATGGCTTATTTTTGGCACATTTTAAGTAAGATGTGTAGAATAAAGTGATTTTGATGAAATATCCTGATTTTCTAGCTTAGATTTAATTGTTTTTCCAGAGGAAACCAAAAGCTATACAACATCCTTGAATGGTCACTCTTCAGTTGCCCTATTTGCCAGATTTAGCTCCCTGTAACTGCTTCATCTTCCTTTAAATGACATTTAGTTTGAAGGGAGTGCCGTTTAGGAGATTTAGCGTCATCGCAGAAGAAGCTTCACATGTTTACATAACAGGACTTTCAGGGACGATTGCAAGAGTTGCAGGAGCTCTGGGAGCAGAGTATCGCTACACAAGGAGATCACTTCAATGAAAATGGTGAGCAAAAATAAATAAAATGATTGTGACTTTTATAGGTACAGTGTTTAAAGTTTTTAATCCCACCTCATACAGATCTAGTTATGAAGGAGAAGCAAAGTCTGAATCATGTTTATGTCATCCAGCCCTATTTATTTTTATACTCATATTTCAAGTTGATTAAAAGTTAAAAAATTAACTTTGCATGTCTAACACAAACTTCGTTCCCACTTCCTCTTGAGCTCATAATTCTTTCACTGAAACAAAATAAAACAGGACATCTTGACTCCTCTGCAAAATTCCTCCTGTTGTAAGAAGGAGGTGGAGATAAATGAGGTCACCACTCTAACCTCGGGGGAAAGTCTAAACCAGTTCAACACTGGTTTAGACTGTTTCTCATTTTACTGAGAGGAAACATTAAAACATTCTCTGTATTCCAGCAACAATTTCATCTGTCTGTAACTGAGACCGGTTCAGGAATGTTGTAGGATATCAGGTTTCGTGCAGCCACAGCTCTCTCCCACTTCAGCTGAGTTAGCGTTTGTCTGAGTATTAATTTACCTCTTCTGCCTGCTCCGTCTGGCCCTGAGAATACAGCCAACGAGGAGACTCTGGGAGAGTTCTGGAGGGAAGAAAGGAGAAGAAAGATTACTGGACTACAATGGCAGAAATGTTATATTTCTGGATGATGACTTTGAATGAGTGGGGTTGTCTTATATTTGAGGGCTAGATATTAATGTGTTTACAACAGCAGGTGTTTCCTTTGAAGGGAATCATCACTGGCCCCAGTTTTTTAGCTCATTTGGACGGTTATTTGCAACTAGGACCTTCATACAAATAGACAACACAAATCTGCATCACTCAGCTGACAATAACTAAACATCTACAGGCAAAATAAACAACCTTCCTGCAGCCTGTCAGGTTAAAAATGTACATGTCTCTACTACAAGTTAACTTTCTCTACAATATACAGTGATCAGGCATAACATTATGACCACCTGCCTAATATTGTGTTGGTCCCCCTTATGTGGTCCAAAATGCTCTGAACCATTGGACATGGACAAGAGGACCTCTCAGGGTGTCCTATGGGGTCTGGAACCAGGACGTTGCCACTGGATCCTTTGGGTACTCTGGCTTGTGCAGTGGGGTCTCTGTCAATCCAACTTGTTCCACTGCATCCTGTTGATGCTTGATCAGATTGAGGTGTAGGAGGTTTGGAGGTCAAACCAACATGTTGGACCATTGTCATGTTCCTCAACATGTTCCTGATTGGTTGATGTTGTTTCCATGTGGTGGGGGGCATTTTCCTCCAGTGACATTTAGGATTTCCATTAGCATGAGGGAGTGTGTTTGTTGTGGGACAATGTTTATTTGGGTGTCTAAGTCTGATCAACGTGGATGTTAAAATCCAAGGTTTTCCATCAGAACAGCACATAGTACCAATATGATCAATGTTATTCACTTCACCTGTCAGTGGTTTTAATGTTGTGGCTGATCGGCGTATAGCACATGAGGTCTTTGCAATCACACATATATTATAAAAACAAGTAACGGATGCAGCAGTTTGCTCTTATCATCAACAACTGCACAGCTGAGAACCAGACTGCTCCATTTCGACCACATTAAGGAAACAGTTAACAGATCTGATAAAAAAAACGTACCTTGTGCCAGAAATGCGGTCAATTCCTTGTCATTGTCTTTCTATTGTTACGATACTAACATCTAAATTATTATTTGAACTTTAAAGCATCTGTGGAGTGGAAAAAATGCACCATGAACCAAAGTATTGAATATCTGTGTGCTTACAAGGTTTAGCTCCTTAACCGTCTGAATGTCATGTTGATTATGTCAAAAAGACACCACTTATCGGAAACAGAAACCGTGAAAACAGGAACAGTAGACCTTTCATTAATCATCTGTGACGCACCGCTTGGTTGAAAAAGCTGAACCAAATCTAATCTATCAACCGTGACATTGCATCAAAATCACTTTATTCTACATGTCCATTTAAAAGTTCACCAAAATAAAGTGTCTAGCATAAGCATATTTTTGTGTTTACACAGAGCAGAGAGGAGACAAATATGGAAACAGATTAAAAATGGAAATAGTAAAATATCTATGATAAGTAGAGTCACCATTTTCCAGTATTGGTTACACTTATGGACCTTTTTCCCCCCTTTTTTATGATTTATTGCATTCTAGCTGTGTCCTACTGCACAGAAGACATCTTTGAGTTCTCTCCATTTCTAGTTATGGTTGTTCCATTTCTACAGAGGTGCAGGACTTTGTATTGCAGGGAAAAATGAGCCCACAGTGAGTCAAAATGTCACTCGAGCAAAATAAAACGCCCAAACTCTGCTTGGTGTTCAGAAGGATGGGTTACGCTTCCAAAAAAACACCACTATACTTGATTAGTTTTACTGGATCCGGGCTGATGTGTGATGTTCGTACTCACACAGACAGCAGGAAGAACAGGACGCCGGATGAGTTGGCTGCCGTGGCCAGGTTCCTCCACGGCCTGATGAAGTAGCCCAGAGCTCCAAACAGGGCGATGCCGACCGCAAATGTCATACTGGTCAAGGTCCCTGAAACAAAGGGCAGGGAAAGAACAGCAGGGTTACTTAGTGAAAAAATCACAGATATTTCACACATCTAATCAACTCAGAATTTAGATAGATAGACACTTTATTCATCCCCTTAAGGAAATTCAAGGTATGTAGTAGCTCACATTACATACAAGATAGATCGATAGAGGAACAATGTACAGAAGAGCATGCAAATTGTGCTGGTCGTAGAGATAACATAAGGGGCCTAAAATGCTGGTATTTACAGAAATGTGCAAAAAAATGATAATATTTACAATAAAGGTGCAAATTGGAGGTATTTATAATAATAATAGAGTATTATAAGACTACAGAATACAATTGAAATGGAGTTTCATAAAGTACTAAATGTGCAATGTGAAAATAGAACTAACAATAATGAGTACACAGGAGGGGTGTGGTGCATGGGTGCTGGTGGAACAAGGAATATTGGTTTATTGCATGGTTTAGTTGAATCAATAGTTGAGAATATCTGAACTGATGCATGATTTGACTGTTTGGGGGTTTTCATACCGGTCATAGCCCAGTAGGACTTCCCCACGTACTCCTGAGTGAGGACGAAGCAGACGAGGCCGATGCCGCCGTTCATCAGCCCGACCAGGAGGCGAGACACGGCGAAGACCTCGTAGCTGGGCGCCAAGGCGGTCACATAGCCAAAGATCACCTCGAAAAACAGACCTGGGAAGACGAGGATGAGAGGAAAGAATCGGTTTAGAGTTTCCATCTTGGTGGGCAATAAAGCGCCTCAAGTCTCCTTCACCGTCAGTGGTTTTCCTCACCTGTCAGGTAAACAGGTCTCCTTCCGATCTTGTCAGAGAGCGGCCCAAAAACAACGTTCCCAATTAAAAGCCCAGCGAAGAAGAGCGATCCAGCGAGACTGACCTTATAGGCCTGCTGCTTGACGAGAAACCACTGAGGAACAAGAAGGCAGGTGGAGGGCTGGTGAAACGAACGAGCAAAATGAACTGCATCTCATTCTGAAAATAAACTCTGGTTTTCTCACCTCGGTCACGATGGAGTCGATGTCTTCTGTGAAGGTGACTGCTGGCTGCTGGCTGGACGTGACGATGTCCTGCTGCTCGATGCGGTACTCTGGAGTCGATCCAACCAGAACGATGAGCATGGACTGACAGGCCATATACACCTGAAATACACAGCAAACTTATTTACTAGAAGCATTATCATCTCTACTGCAGCCTTCATCATTGTATAAAACCTGTACAACCAGGGTCTTGTTGCTTAAAAAGTTTAAGCTGGATCAGAATGATTCAAACTTGGAAATCCCAGTGTTCTGCCATCCAGGATAAAGTAACCTATTCAACTTTTGTGCCAGTTTTCCCAGTTACAAGCTCACCAAATCTGCATCACTGGTGCTCTAAATGTGACTACATATCACAATGTAAGCTACTAACAATATACAGCAATCAGACATAACATTATGACCATCTGCCTAATACTGTGTTGGTCCCCCTTATGTAGTCTAAAATGCTCTGAACCATTGGACCAGAGGACCTCTCAGGGGGTCCTATGGGGTCTGGAACCAGGACGTTGGCACTGGATCCTTTGGGTACTCTGGCTTGTGCAGTGGAGCCTGTGTCAATCCAACTTGTTCCACTGCATCCTGTTGATGCTTGATCAGAATGAGGTGTAGGAAGTTTGGAGGTCAAATCAACATGTTGGACCATTGTCATGTTCCTCAACATGTTCCTGATTGGTTGATGTTTTTCCATGTGGTGAGGTGCATTTTCCTGAGGGGGTAGGCCAGCGACATTTCAGACTTTCATTTGCATGAGGGAGTGTGCTTGTTCTGGGACAATGATACACTTTTGCATAACAATGTAAAAACCATTTACACAACATTTTGCATATTGTTCCATCTCAGATCATAAACATGCTGAAAAAGGGGATTCCACACAAGACAGACAGACAGAGGATATCTTGTGTAAAGGAACTTATCCTGTGCATTTCTTTATGCTAATAGTTTGTTTAAACTGGGCAACATTTACCAACAACCCGCTAGCTACACACAGGATTAGCTTAACCCACGCTTTGACGAACTCAGTTTAAATATGTAGGCGTTTACGGGTAAATGTCGTATATGTGACAATACACGCAATGTGAGAAATTACTCTAACTGCTTAGGGCTACTTGGACTATTGTGGAAAATTCGGCATTGGTTTGATGTGTTTATGAGCTACTCACTGTCCATAAATGTGAAAAAACCAAACATGCTCTAACGCAGCTCCGCATCCGGAACACAGCGTGGATTGCTAATAAAGCGTATGGTCAAAACGGAAATAAAAGCTTTCGATACGATTTATTTAACCATAAACAAGCTTTGTTTGTAGTGCCGAATTAAAGAGGAGGTCAAATAGAGATTAAATGATACTGAGTTGTGAGCTGCAGGTGTCTGTAAACTTGGAGACAAACAATGAAGCACTATTTCCTATGTTTTTTGAAGGGAGTCTGGTGTTAAGGTTTTGGTTAAGGTTCTGCACTCCTATTTAGCTAAAATTTAAACAGCTCAAACATAATAATGTCACAGCACCTAGATATGATTGAAGTGCATTTAGAATTAGGTCGTGAGTGTACCATTTTCACAGTAAAACGTTTATTAAAATGAATCCGGCTGCGTCTGAAAGCCACGTAGCGCTAGCGCTGCTGGAGCGGCTAACGACCGACCGGACGCCGTTTCTTTCGTTACCAGCAATTTTTAAATTCCCCAACCTGTGTCAGAACGAGAACAGCCACCGCTCGCTTCTGGTAGGGTCCAAACTCGCCGACAATTTGGAAAGCTTCTTCTAAATCCATCCCAGGCAGGACGGCCAGGCGGCTCCGGGGTTAGCATCACCGCCGAAGAAGAAGGAGGGGAGCGAGAGAGTAATCCGCCTTCACTTTCAAGTTGGCTTTGATGCGGCGTCCATTTTCCTCCTCTCGTTTCTCTTATTGACACAACAACACACCTCATAACAGTATAGTATAATCTGAACAGCAACATACACGTTTATTCATAAGGCACTTTGCAAAAAACACAAAAGTGCTAAAACATTCAAAAGCTACCTAACATAAATTAAGAAAAAATAGTGGCTTTTGTTTAAAAAAAAACAAAAATAAAAAAATCCAATTTAGTTTTTCATCAATAAAACGTTTTACAGAGCCTGTAAGTGATCACAAAATTCAACAGCACATCACAGAAAGAAGTGCAATAAAAAAAACCAAGAGCATAGACTGAAAACTAGCAATTATATACATGCAGTTGTGGCCTAAATGCTGTGAAACTGTTTGATGTTTAGAAGCACACGTCTGCTAAATGGCTTATATAAGAATGTTCACTCAGGTCTTTCTCAGCTATACACAGAAGAAGCATAAATCCAGTCACAGCAGTCCGAGCGAGGCTCACAGTGATGTTGAAGGCCCGTTAGCTTCACTGCTTTGACTCAGCCTCATGCAGTCCTTCTTCACTGGAATTATAATCATGCAGTTCTTCCAAGGATCACAGGTGAGTAATAACCAGCATGAGAAGAAACTAAACAGCATTGAGAAGTGGGCAGCAGTTTCACAGTTCAGACTCTGAGTGCATGTCCTGGATTGAATGGGATTGTCCACATGCTGCAGTATCAGAAAGCAATATACATGATATATACAGTGCAAATTTAGATGTCACGCAGAACCAGTCAACAACAACATGACCCTCAGATTCAACCGGACGATTACCGTAACTGATGGTTTGCAGACTTAAATGTGGCTCCAGATTCAGACGAACAAGACAGAACACAATCTAAAAATCTAAATATTACTTGTATACTAAGGCTTTGTCGAAAATTTAGCTCCCCCTTAAAAGCGATGCATCAGTATCTATAATCAAACAATGTGGCATACATTAGTGATGAAGGATTAGACAAAACATTAACCAAATACCCGCAATGTTGCCAAATTAAATATAAAAATCACAGGAGCTGCAGTCTTCTGTTGAAATTAAAATGTGTCACAACATACTATTACAAATAAAGCATTGTGATTTGATAGAGACGCCCACAAGGGAACATTCTTGTTTGGTACAGACTGCAGCAAAACTCACATCACCTTGATATTTCTCACGAGAGGAAAAGAAACGTAAAAATGACCAATCGCATTAACATATTTTAACATACTGCCACACGAGAGCCATGAATACCTGCGATCTGTAACTCTAAAATGGGTCAGTCTGCAGAATAAGCACCTCCACCTGTGGCCCTTTATTTTGCTTTGAATAGAAGTTTTAAATTTAAAATGCACAACTTTTCTGATGTTTTTGCTTGAATAAAAAAATCTGAGTACTTGATCCACAACTGTAATACTAGGAACTGAATGCTGGATATTAAAGTCCTGCATCCGTCCGTGGAGCCATCCCTTCTTGTTTGACCTCATTAATGGGTGACAATCTGTGAACAGGTTGGAAAAAAAAACTGAAAACAAAAGAATAAAATTACAATCATGCTTTCATCCCCAAGGAGTTCATTCTTTCTGGAAGGCACAAGGCAGGATGCTGAAATAACAAACCCAGACTGACATGAATGTGTTGAGCAACAGGAAGCTCTGATGGGGTTTTCTAAGGGCGGTTCACAGCTTCATTCAGGTTGTGGGGATCCACGGTTGGTCTCCTTGAGCAGCGTGTCATTGGGCTTGCTTCCATTGTCTTGAGGAGGAGATGTTGCTGTTTTGGTAACATCTGTGCTGTTTTTTTTCTTATTCTTACAGAACCACCAAACACAAACAGCAATCAAGGCAGGGACTCCAACAGCTCCAACAATGATACCAAAAATCTCCCCAGCGCTGTAATCTCGATTGTAGCATAGATTTTCCACTGGTTCACTGTCTTTCTGACCAAGTGGGTTCATCATTCGACAGGAGAACTTTTCAATATTACGTGTGTCCTCCCTAGTGATGGTCATGTTCTGTTCTCTCTTCTCCCATTTTCCAGGTCCCATCTCCCAGTAAAAGGTGACTGGTTCAGCCCCTTTAATGTCTCCTTTGCAGCTCAGGAAAAGACTTTTCACGTCATTCTCACATGATTCAGGTGTAATAATCACCACAGGCTTGGGCACCTGTTTGATCGCTATAGCATTAAAACCTACATCCTGCACATTGTTGTTGATCTCCACTGTGTACGGTCCAATGTCGTCCACCGTCATTTTGGTGATTTTCAACACTCCCGTGGTCGTGTCCACGTTGGAACGGCCCCGAAACTTTGGGGAAAATTCCAGCTCCTGCGTCCCTTGAGCCCACTCACCCACTATGTCTCCTTTAAACTTCCACACGATGCTGGTGATGCGGCCGGAGACTTGTTTAGGTTTGAGGACCAGTTCACCGCCAACCTCGAAGTACGACGGCGTGTTCTGGGCTTCAGCAGAGATCAGAGCCGCCACCAGCAGCGCAGCCAGGAGCCAAACCCCGGTGTGTCCCTCCATGTTCACGGATCAGTGCAGGACCGATAGAATATCGATGCACAATTTAGCAAAATTGACGATTTTATTTTAACGTCGTCACACCCGTCCGTACCCTGTTTCCTTCTACAGGAGAATGATGGGCGTTAACCGTTAGATGTTTCAGGTGTCCTCGTCGTGCCCGATTTAAATTAATTTTATTTGAACACATAACGCATAGTAAAACCAACTGTACTGGATTCGATTGCGAGCTTTTGTCGCTATATGCTATATTATATTTATACAGAATAATTATTCAACATGCTGGTGTTTTTTTAATTCCTTCGATACATACAGGCATTGACGTTAGCCAGCTATGCTAACGGTTGCTGGCTAGTAGGACATACATGATCAGGGAGACGATATCGCTCATTACACCAGGAGAAACGAAAGTGAAAGTGGGTACTTCAAACGATCTTAACAATAGAAATATCTAACCATCATAACTTCTGGTTTTACACATATCGGCGTTATTATTTAGCGATCTTTTTTGATACAAGTTTTAAATCGTGTTTTATGAATATCAAAAACAAACGTTTCGAGTTAGATACAATAATAAAGGACGGCACAGATCAGTCCAGGAGACGAAGAACTTCAGCACGTGGTTCAGGCTTCAGGACACACAGGCTCACTGGTTAATGTAAGTCTTACATTAACATATTTAAAAATAAAAAAATAAATAAATGTTTAAAAATGTTTGTATGGAAGCAAATTTAAAATCAAAATATTTTTAATGCAAATAAAGTCAAATTTGCAAACCAAATATTGTATTTGAATACTGTTAAATAGAATTTATCAACCATTAAAAAAAAAAGAAAATGTCAAAATTTGGGTGGATACTGCCCTCAGATTTGCCAACACAGACCTGATCCAGCGAGACGGAGCCTCTTCTTCCTGCAGTGTCTGAGGAGGTTTGGCATGAGCACCAGGATACTCTCAAACTTCTACAGATGTGCCATCGAGAGCATCCTGGCTGGAAACATCACGGCCTGGTGCGGCAGCTGCAAAGGGAGCACTGCTGATAGTAGTTAAATCAGCCCGGTGCACCACCAGGTCAGAGCTGCCAGCCGTCCAGCACATCTACAGCCAGTGCTGCAGCAGGAAGGACAAGAGGCTCCTCTCTGACCACAGCCACAGACTGTTCATGCTCCTGCTGTCCGACAGGGGGTTCAGGAGCATCCGGACTAAAACCAGCAGGTTCAAGGACAGTTTTTACCCACAAGCGATCAGACTGATAAACAGTTAAACAGACAGACAGACACGCACTAAAGCTCACACCCACTCACACAAGTACACTCATTCACTAACTAGTCACGTAATAATACTTGAAAAACTGTGAAAGTCTTAGGTCAAAAACGTTCATCATGTCTTCTTACTAATGCAGGTGTTTTAGGTTCTTTCTTCAGACATACGGAGTAAGTAAAGATGTTGATCTTTTTACCTGACAGTTGTTCTGAAGAAGGCGAGAGCTCGTCACCGAAACTGTCAGGTTAAAAAATCTACATCTTTACTTACACCGTATGTCTGAAGAAAGAACCTAAAACACCTGTGAAGGTCTTTCTTGCACTCTGCCATCACAATGCTCTTTTGCACCTTGGATTCTACTCAGATCTCATTGTTTTTCTATTTTTATTATTCTATTTCTATTTTATTGTTGCACCGTGAAGCTGGGTTGACACTAAGCACAGACAACTTCATTACTGGTGATGATGTTACATGTTACACAGTACATGACAATAAAGAACCTTAAATCTTGAATCTTCTGAAATTGCATGTTCGTCTATTCCAGACAGAAGACAGTCGACTTCTTTCCAAGTAAGCTGTTTATTTTCTCATATCTGTGTCTCAAACAATCTTGACCTTTTCTGTTTGGAACAACCTCCCAGAAAAGGATGTGGTTCCATGTAAATACATTCATTTTATTCAGTATAGCGCCTTGTGACCGGCTAGTGAACACATACATATAATTCAAATAGTGGAATGTGAATGGATAGATGGAGGGAAGAAACTGTGGTTTAGACTTGGCTCTTCCTTCGTTGGTGCACAGATATGTCCAAATCTCTTGGCACACGATTCATCCAACCAGCAACAAAGAGAACCCTCCCCACTGTGGCTTCCCGCTCACTACCTGTCAGTTCTTCTCCTTTCTTAGCTGTGATGTAAACCAGCTCCTATTACCTCATAGGAAGTGTGTACTAGTCACAGAAAAAACGAAATGTGTTGTGTGAATGTGTATCCCTCCAGCTTGATCTGTCTATAACTCTCATGTGTCCAATCCTGCAGAACCTGGGACTGGTGCTTGGATCCCATCTCTGCTTTTTCCAGATCAGCACAACTCATACATTAAATGGACATTAGTAGTGTGAATATCTGTTAAATGTAGATTAAATGGTGTAAATATCAATGTTAAGCTAACAGTGCCTCTATAAAAATCCTAACACTGTGAATAGGTATTAAAAAAAGACAGGAAACAAAAAAGAAAGACATGATAATCATACTTCTCTCCCTGATGAGTTCATTCTTTTTGGAAGGCACAAGGCAGGACGCTGAAATAACAAACGCAAGCAGACATGAATGTGTTGAGCAACAGGAAGCTCTGATGGGGTTTTCTAAGGGCGGTTCTCTGCCTCATGCAGGTTGGGAGGATCCAAGTTTGGTTTCGTGGAGCAGCGTTTCACTGGGCTTTCTTCCACTGTTCTGAGGAGAAAGCTGTTGGTGGATTGTCAGAGGTAACAGTTCTGCTGTGTGTTTTCTTATTCTTAAGGTACCACCCAACACCACCAGCAATGACTCCGGCTCCAACAACTCCAAAAATGATACCCACAATCTCCGCAGTGCTTAACCCTGCATTGTAGAAGGGATTGTTCACTGATTCACTATCTGTCTCACCAACTGGGTTCTTCATTCGACAGGAGAACTTTTCAATACTACGTGTGTCCTCCCTAGTGATGGTCCTGTTCTGTTCTCCCACCTCCCATTTTCCGTCTCCCTTCTCCCAGTAAAAGGTGACCGGTTCAGCCCCTCTAATGTCTCCTTTGCAGCTCAGGAAACCACTCTCCGAGTCCTCGTTAGTCGAGATCTGAAGTGAAGGCTTGGGCACCTGTTTGATCACTTCATAACCTCCATCCTGCACCTTGTTGTTGATCTCCACTGTGTACAGTCCGCAGTCGTCCACGGTCATGTTGAGGATCTCCAACCCTCCCGTGGTCGTGTTCACGCTGGCACGGCCCTGAAACTTTGAGGAATATTCCAAATCCTGTGTGACTTCAGCCCACTCACCCACAATGCCTGCTTCAAACTTCCACACGATGCTGGTGATGCGGCCGGAGACTGGTTCAGGTTTGAGGACCAGCTCACTGCCAACTTCGCAGTACGAAGGTGTGTTCTGGGCTTCAGCAGAGATCAGAGCCGCCACCAGCAGCGCAGCCAGGAGCCAAACCCCGGTGTGTCCCTCCATATTCACGGATCAGTGCAGGACTGACAGAATATATGTTTTTGCTAAATTGTATGCTAAACATACAATTCAGAAAAAATAACGGTTTTTAAGTTTGTCACTCTCTGTCCGCACCCTTCTTCCTTCTACAGCAGCGGAAAATGATGGGCGTGAGCCGTTAGATGTTATTAGGTGTCCTCGTCATGCCCGATTCAAATTAACTTTATTTTGACACATAACTCATAGTATAACCAACTGTACTGGATTATATTATAGGCTTTTGTCACTATATGCTATATCATATGTATATATAAAAACTATTCAAGGTGTTGGTGTGTTTTAATCCGTGAGATACGTACAGGCATTAGCGTTAGCCAGCTATAACAACGGTTTTGTTGGCTATGCTAACGCTAGCCAGTTATGCTAACGTCACAAATATCAGAAGTTTTTGAAGTTTAAATTAACACCAACAGCACAAAGCGAAAGAACACTAACTGTTCTGTTTAAGGCGACGCTGTTCGGTGTTCGTTTTAACGGGTTAGCCTCGGTTTTTTTACGGGTAAATAGTCGAAAAGAAGTGCCAGTAGGACATATGTGATCAGGGAGACGATATCGCTCATTACACCAGGAGAAACGAAAGTGCAAGTAGGTACTTAAAACGATCTTAACAAAACAAATATTTAACGATCATAACTGCTGATTTTACACATGACGGCATTCCTTTTACGTTCTCCTTTGATACGATTTTAAATTCTGTATTATGAATATCAAAAACAAACGTTTCGAGTTAGATACAATAATAAAGGATGGCACAGATCAGTCCAGGAGACGAAGAACTTCAGTACGTGGTTCAGACTTGAGGACACAGGCTCACTGGTTTGGCAGTCAAATGTGTAAGTCTTACATTAACATATATTAAAATAAAAAATAAATAAATGTTTAAAAATGTTTGTATAAAAGCAAATTTAGGATCGAAATTATTTTAATGCAAATAAAGTAAAATTTGCAAACAAAATATTGTATTTGAATTCTGTTAAATAGAATTTATCAACCATTAAGAATCAAACAAAATGTCAAAACTTTGGTGGATACTGCCCTCAGATTTGCCAACATGTATGCTTTAATATACAGTCACAGCAGATTTAATATAATTTTATGGTTAATTAGAGTCTTCATGTTTGAGATTTGTGCTTCCATGGAGCTTCTACATTTTCAGAAATGATGCTGATCACTGAAAGTACACTGAGGATATCTGTAAAATGAAATCAGCTTCTTGGACTTGATTTATTTTTTCACTTTTTCAGAAATTATAAACTGGCTCAGACCTCCATCAGACACATCAGGGTCTGTTTCTCTTCACTGCAATTCAGTAAAGCTACTAACACTCACTAATTAACTCGTTACATGTCATTTATTTGACACGCATACAAACATAATGTTAAAAAAAGAGATAATTTAGGGTCTTTGAGGAGAAAGTGACAGGAGAAACTGCCTGAAAGCTCCCTGCACAGAATATAATTATGAACTGAATCATGCAGGCTGTGAATTATTGCACATCTTACTTCAGTTAATAAGTTCATCTCATTTTGCTAATTCAGAAATTCCTAGAAATGCGCTATTTTTCCTCTCCTCGTGTACTGGGGCTGATTCTGCTGCTTCCTGTTCGGGGTTTCATGTAGTTCCTCATTCTGGACAAACCTGATAAATGCTCTTCAGTTCTCAGAATAAAGAAATCACGCATCACAGTGTCCTACTCACATCACACCTACTGGAAGTGATAATTACCAAAAGGTGGAAAAGAAAAACAAACTTGCAGACAATTTGAAAAGCTTCTGAATCCATCCCAGGCAGGGCGGCCTCGTTTATTCCTCTCGTTTATCCTCTTGATACAACAACACATCTTTAATACAGTCCGTATAGCAATAGATGCTATATTTAAAAAGCACTTTAGAAATAAAATGGAAGATATTCAAAAGCTACCTCAAATAAATTAACAAAAACAATTGCTTTGTTTAAAAAGAAGATTCACTGATTACAATGCACACAGAAGGCACGACTTAAGCAGTGCAGTAAAAAGAGCATACACTTAAAACCAGTTATCACTTATATGAAGGAGTGGTAAAAATGCTGTGCGCTGATGTTAAACATCTTTTCATGTTCTCGTCACGGACACAGACATTTGTGCCAAATAGGTCTCATAATAATGTCCATTTCGGTCTTCCTCAGCTATACGTGGAAGCAGCATAAATCCAGTCGCAGCAGTCCGAGTGTGTCTTACAGTGACGTTCAGGAGTTACTGAGTCTCCTCAACGCTTTGACTCAGCCTCATGCAGTTCTTCATTTATGGAACTACAATCACACAGCTCTTGCCAAGAATCACTGTTGAGTAACAACCAGCACGGTCCTTTCATGAGAAGAAACTAAACAGCAATTTCATAGTTCCGATTCCCAGTGCATCTTCAGGATTGAATAGGATTGTCCAAATGCTGCAGTATCGGACGACATTCAAGTACAACAAAATAATTCTCAGATTCAAGCAGAGAAATAAAATAAGTGACGGTTTGCAGCCCTAAATATGCATCTTTTTTCTTGTTTGTGATTCAGATAAATAAGACAAATGGAAGCTAAATAAAATTACTACTTATATATTAAGGCTTTGTTGAAAACTAAAAGCAAACCAGCAGTTTATAATGTCACCAAAATGAGCTCCACCTTAGTGAAAATATTAGTCAAAATATTGACCAAATTATTGCAATGCTGCCAAATGAGATATCAAAATCCCAGGAGCTGCATCTGTTGTTGAATTCAAAATGTGTCACCAGATTCTATCACAATACTTTGGCATATTCTCACCATGAACACCTGTGATGCATCACCGAAATATGGCCAGTCTGCAAAATAAGCACTTCTACTATTGGCACTTTATTTAAGTTCTTTTGCTTTAAGTGAAAGATTTAATTGCACAACTTTTACTTGCAACAGAGTACTTCCATTAACTGATGCTTTTGCTTGAATAAAAAAGTCTTTAAAAAAGTACTTGGTCCACCACTGAACCACTGTGAACTGAAATGCCAGATTTTAAAGTCCAGCATCCGTCAGTGGAGCCATCCCTTCCTATTTGGCCTAATACTGGGCTCAATAATGGGTGACAATCTATGAACAGGTTGGAAAAAAACTGAAAACAAAAGAAAAACATCACAATTATACTTTCATCCCCAAGGAGTTCATTCTTTCTGGAAGACACAAGGCAGGATGCTGAAATAACAAACCCAAACTGACATGAATGAGCTGAGCAACAGGAAGCTCTGATGGGGTTTTCTAAGGGCGGTTCACAGTCTCATGCAGGGTCTGAGGATCCATGGTTGGTTTTCTGGAGCAGCGTTTCATCGGTCTTGCTTCCATTGTCTTGAGGAGACGTTGCTGTATTGTTCGAAGTAACGTTCATGCTGTTGGTTTTCCTTTTCTTAAGGTACCAAACAACAACAACAACCCCAGCAATGATGACAAGGACTACGATAACGGAACCCACAATCGCCCCAGTGTTGCTGACCACATAGAATAGATTGTCCAAGGGTTCACTGTCTTTCTCGCCCAGTGGGTTCTTCATCCGGCAGGAGAACGTTGGAACAGCCTGTATGGTCCCGTTATTGGTTATGTTGATGTTCTGTTCTCTCTCCTCCCACTCCCCGTCTCCCTTTTTAAAGTAAAAGGTGACCGGTCCAGCCTCTGTAATGTCTCCATGGCAGCTCAGGACACAATGCTCCGAGTCCTTCTTACATGTCAAAGGTCTCATAATCGCCACAGGCTTGGGCACCTGCTTAATCGCTTGAGCATCATAACCTCCATCCTGCACCTTATTGTTGACATCCACTGTGTACAGTCCAGCGTCGGCCATGGTCATGCTGCTGATCTTCAACTCTCCCGTGGTCGTGTTCACGTCGGCACGGCCCCGAAACTGTGGGGTAAATTCCAGAGGTAGCGTTCCTTCGGCCCACTCACCCACCATGTCTCCTTTCAACTTCCACGCGATGCTGGTGATGCGGCCGGAGACTTCTTTAGGCTTGAGGACCAGTTCACCGCCAACCTCGAAGTACCGCGGCGTGTTCGTGTTCTGGGCTTCAGCAGAGATCAGAGCCGCCACCAGCAGCGCAGCCAGGAGCCAAACACCGGTGTGTCCCTCCATGTTCACGGATCAGTGCAGGACTGACAGAATATCGACAGTCATTACAGCAAAAAACACGATTTTTGTCAGGCCGTGTTGTGCCGTCCACACCCTTGTTCCTTCTATCGCAGCGGAAATGGACGGGCGCTTGGTCGTTGATTTAGGTGTCCTCGTCGTGCCCGATTAATTTTTTTTTGACACATTACTCATATTAAAATCAACCGTACTGGATTCGATTGTGAGCTTTTATCGCTATATGCTATAATATATTTATGCATAATAATTATTCATCGTGTTGGTATGTTTTAATTCGTTCGATTAGTACAGGCATTTACGTTAGCCAGCTATGCTAACATGAAAGTTAGCCAGTTATGCTAACGGTTGTTGGCTATTTGAACGCTAGCTAGCTTCCACACAAATTTCAGAACTTTCTAAAGTTTAAATTAACATTAACGGCACCACGCAAAATGACACCGGCTATTTTGTTGCTATGCTGTTTGGTATTTGTTTTAACGGGTTAACCTCGGTTTTTGACGGGTAAATGTCCGGATATTAGGACACAGTTGATCAGAGAAACGATATCGGTCATTACACTGAAAGGTTACTCTGGTTTTAAAAAAAAAAAAAAAAAGAAAAGTCAAAAATTTGGTCCATCCAATACTTAAATTTTCCTCAACGGAACACACTTCTAATCATATTTTCATAATATGGAACTCACAAAATTAAGTTTATACTTAGGCAAATGTAGAGTTTGTTTTGCATCCAAAATATATGCTTTCAAATTTAGTTAAAGCAAAAGTGATATTATTTTAAGGTTATATTGAGTCTTCCTGTTTGACATTTGTGCCTCAGATTAACTTCAACATTTTAAGAAATGATGCCGCTTTCTCTCTATTCACACCCAAAAGACAGAGAAAATCTGTCCAATTAATTGTTTTGCTTTATTTGTTGTGCATTTTTTCAGAACTTCAGACTCGTCAGGGTGAACCCACTAACACTTATTAATTAACACGTTATGCCATTTATTTGACAGGTATACAAACATAATTTAGGGTCTTAGGGGGAACATTTCCGTTGCAAAGTGGCTTGCATAGAATATAACTGTAAGTTGAATCACTGAGGCTGTAAATATGTAAACATCTTACGTCAATTAATAAGTCATTTAAGGGTTTCAGCTCGTTCTTCATTCTGGACAAACGTGATGAATCTTCTTGAGCTCTCAGAATTGTTCTGTTCACATTTTATCTACTGGATTTAAAGATTGACAAAAAAAAGTTTTTAAAAAATAAGTAAAAATAAACTTACTTACAATTTGAAAAGCACAAAACAAGCATAAATCTATGATAAATAATATATGATATAGCAAAAGGACGGTTTTATTTTTAGGTCGCGCCGTTAGATTCTGCAGGTGTCCTCGTCGGTGCACGATTTAAATTCATTTTATTTTAAAGAATAACTCGTAGCGTAACTATCCTTTCTCGATTCGAACAAGGTTATTACTATTATTAGCTGTATTGTCTTTATATATGTCCCTTATTTAACGTGTTGGTGTGTTTTAATTCGTTAGATGCGTACAGGCATTAACCCTAGCCAGCTATGCTAAGGGTTGTGGGCTATATGAACATAGACATGAACCTTAGCCTGCTATGCTAACGACAGCTAGCTTTTACACAGACTTCAGAAGTTTATGAAGTTTAAATTAACACCAACAGCACAAAGCAAAAGGCAACTAACTATTCTGTTGAAGGCTACGTTGTTTGGTGTTGATTTTTAACAGGCTCAGCTAAGGTTTGACGGGTAAATGTCCGAAAAGAAGTGCCAGTCGGTTAGGACATATTTGATCAGGGGGACGATATCGCTCATTACACCAGGAGAAACTAAAATTGAGGTGGGTACTTTTCATGACCTTGACAGTACAAAAACTTTCATGACTACAAATTTGGCACGTTTAATAGAATAAAAATTCCTCTCATGTAAAATTTGCTTTTGCTCTTTGTATTTTGGTTTTATATTTACATTTTAATTCCATGAGCTGCAGACACAATAATAAAGCCTAATAAAGATTATATGCAGGTGAAATGTCCCTATGTAGCCATGGAGGTTACTATATCTAGGGATTAAGTGACTTTGACACAGCCCTTAACTTTGTCACTAAAAAAGCAATTCTAAACCCCTTAATTTCATAATGTGGGACTTAAATGTTCCACATTCCTCACCCACAATATCAACTGAAATTAAATCAGCTTCTTGTGCTTGATTTGTTCTGCACATTTTCAGAAATTGTAAGTGGGATCCAATGTCTGTCAGACATGTTAGGGTCTGTTTCTCTTCCCTACAATCTAGTAAACCTGATGACACTCACCAATTACCACATATTATTTATTTGACACGTATACAAACAATAGGTTTTTAAAAAATAATAAATTGAAGGTCTTTGTGGGATGTGCTGTGTTAAAAAAGTGACAGGAGAAACTACCTGAAACACAAATGAATTTGAATTAAATTAATGATTAACAACAAGTATAAAACAAGTATAAATCTCTTTAATTTTACAAGCAACTTGAAAAATCAAGACAATCACGACACTAAAACAACAGACACTTCATGAGAGCAACTCTACAATTAAGACATAAAAAGATAAGAAAAAAAATCAAACAGTAATAATTTTAGTTTTAAAAGAATATACTGATAAACTGGTTTAGTTCTGGCAGCGGAGCGGCAGTCTGGACTTCTGAGGCGTCGACGTGTTTGCGTTTTCTGATGCTTTTGACCTGGAGGGGATCTTTGTCTCCTTCTTACCGCCCTTCTTTTTCTGGAAACCAAAAGGCACAAGAATCATTAGCAATCATTATTCTCTTTGACAGGCAAGATTCTGCTCTGGAAGGTCGATTTCAAACACCTCCCTTCTAACTACTTTTTTCAGTTTTTGATAAAGAGAAACATTTGTGCTGCCCACCTTGAAGAAGGGAACGCGCTTGCTCTCGTTGAACACGAGGTTCTCGTCGATGAAGGACGGCTCTGTGGCCAGGCTCTCGTTGCAAGTGCTCATGTCGTCCTCCACAGAGTCCTGAACACAACCAAGAGGAGGATGTTAATTTAAAAAAAAACAACGAGCAGGAAGCAGCAACAGTTTTGTGTCATTTGGGCATTTTAAAATCGGAAATTAAAATAATCTGCTTTGTGGTAGCTGCGTGTTGGAACCAGAACTTTTAAGTTTAGCTCAACAAAGGCGAGAAAAAAGAATGAAAATTAAGGCCATTGCACACTGAATTCTTAAAGACTCCCACAGCTAAACAATCAGCTGCTAATGGTTACGTTTAGTCATTAACCCATGTTGATATCATTTGAGTTAACCTTGTTGCACTTGTGACACTGACTTGAGTGAAGGTAGTGCATCTTCGACAAGTTAGAAACAGCTCTTGAGATAAAATCTTCAAGATGGCGTTTATGCAGAAACTATAAATAAGAAATCTAGTTTCTTAATTTCTCCAGTTCAGAGAAGAAGAATAAATAAAGTTGAACTTTATTGATACTAATTTTACTTTAACAGCCAAGTTGCCTTTCTAAGACCAGGTTTCATTACACATCCCTAGTCACGATATTTATATTGATAAAATGGTAAAAAGAAGAAAGTACAAAATGTAAATAAGGTCTGAAGGAAACAGTGAACGTATTTCATCAACCTGGCTGTGTTTGTCCTCCTCCTCCAGCTCCTCATCCTCCTCTTCTTCCTCTTCCTCCATGGCGGCCTGAAGCTCCTCCTGCTGCCTCCTCAGGCTCTCCAGCAGCTCGCAGCGGCTCCGCGACTTCACCAGGTGCTGAGGATACACAAACTCCCGACGCTGAGGGGTCGCACCTGAAGGCAACAGCAAAAGTCACGTCACTAGAAGTTTTGCGTTTCCTCGCAATGTGTTCTGCAACCCTCTCGACCCAGTTACGACACGCCGTCAGTTAAAGGAAGAACTCTGCAGATTTACACACAAACAGTTTCAGAACGTCCGGTTGAATCATTTACCGGTGGGAACGTCTTGCTGCAGCTCCTCCCGCAGGAAGCCGTGGACCAGCTGCTGGGTCGTCTCCACGTGGCTCCGGAGCTCGGCTTGCTGCTCGTCCAGGACGGTCCGGTCCAAGGAGGTCTGGTTCTGCACCGCCACCAGAGCCTGCTTCGCCTCCTCCTGCCGGCTGGAGATCTCCTCCTCTGCCGCCCGGAGCTGCTCAGTGCAGCGCATCTCGACGCTCTGCGTGAGAGATGAAGCACGGTGAAATGCAAAACTCAGTTCAGAAGGTTTTTAACCGCTGGAGCAGCTGAAACCCTCAGACTCATCAGGTTTCTCTATAAGAGCAGCTAATCTTGAATATCATCCAAAAAGAGACGTTGCTTACATACTAAAATGTGCAAAAATACATTTTTTTCCCCTAAATTCTGGAAAAAAAACAAACAAATTTTACACATGAAGCCATCAGTGATTCAGCTGCAACCAACGGTCACATGACAAAAAAATTCAAGGTGTATTCGGCTGAACTGCAGGCCATGTACACGAAGCAGAGAGGAGGCAAGTATGGAAACAAAATTAAAAATGTAAATAGCAGAATATTAATTGCATGTAGAGTCACCATTTGTTTTCCAGTATTGCTAACAGCTGTGGGCACTTGGAAAAACGTTGCACATGTTGATTCCATTTTTCTTTAGAACTTGTATTTTTCAATTTATATAAAATTTTCCAAAAAAAAAAATATATCAAATAACTTAAGTTTTTTTCCTTCTTTATGAATTATGGAATTTCAACTGTGTCGTACTACACTAAAGATGGTTTCCATAGAGGTGCAGGACTTTTTATTGCAGTGAAAAAAGAGCTCACAGTGAAGGAAAATGTGGCAGAAGCAAATAAACACCCAGAAAATGCTTGGATTAAACGCAATTACAAAGCAAACTGCCCTAAGTGACATGACAGTCTGTAATGTGAGACACTTTGGACCCAAAAATCAAACACGTTGTTGTCACATGGATCTCAGTTGGAGTGCTTTTCCTCCAAGCCAAGTTGTCTTTTAACTGCAGTTTTTCATGTTCTTGAACTCATAAGTTCTGCTACACTGGTTTGTTTTCTGTCGCGACTGTACAATATACATTTTTGCAAACAAACTCTTAACCTAAAGCTTAAAAAATAACTGAGGCCTTTTTCTTACCTGACAAAGGGCCTGAGCTTCAGTGGAAACCTTCCCCATCAGGGTCAGGTGCTCCTGGGCTCGAGTCTCAGCTCGCTCCCTGGCTCTGGAGCTCCACTGGAGGTCACGCTCCACCAGCTCTGCGGATCACAAGCGCATAACGTCAACACTCATTTCCACTGACTGTGCTGCAGATGTGAATAATAATGGAGGATAGGATGAGTTTGGTACCGGACACCGAGCCGTGGAGGTGGGAGCAGCAGCCGCTCATCTCCTCCAGCGTCTGCCGGCTCTCGTCGGCCGTCAGACGCAGAGAGGAGGCGATGGAGGAGGAGGTGGAGGAGAGGAGGTCCGCCTGGGCCGAGGCCTGACGCTCGACTGTACTGCAGCCGCTGCACACAGGAGAAAGAAGACGGTCACGGGGGGCCAGAAATGGAATTAACTATTTCATCAGCTGAACACGATGACCTGTTGAACTAGCTGGAGACCTCGATGAGGACTTCCTGTCCGTCTCACCTGCTGATGTTCTCCTGGAGGCTCTGCAGAGGCCTCTGAAGGGCTTTGGAGGCCGAGCGCAGATCCGCGTAGTCCTTCTGGGCCTCCATGTTCAGCAGGTTGAGCTGGTCCTGCAGGCACTGGATGGTCTGCTTCATGCCCTGACAGGAGGAAGAACATGATGTTTCAAGAAACGTCCACAGAAAATATCAATCCGACGCAACAAGCAAGGATTAAATTGCTATTAAAAACCCACGTATCAGTCAGGACTCTTGAAAAAGAATCTCTATTATTTTAAATAAATAAAACCTTTACATCAGTTTTGCAAAAGCTCCAAAACCAGATCAGTGTTTAAGATTTACACCGAGGAGCAAGTAAAAAAAGATCATCAAATCCAAACAGACTCCAGTCTCTGGTCTACATGGCGTCTCGTACCGTCTGGTGTCTGTCCTGCGCCTGTCTGATCTCGTCCTCCAGCTTGTCGTGTTCGGCCTGCAGGTTGCCGAGGCCCTGAACGGACGCCTCCCGCAGCCCGGCCAGCTCCCGAACCAGACCGCTGAAGAACACACCCATCTCCTTCATGGCCTCCACCTAAAAGGAACAAGTAAACACAGCTGCATGTCAGATACTGGTGGTGTTACAGCTACACATCCCTCACTCCTGGTGTCACCGCATGAAGATAAAACAAAATACTGCAGGAATATTAAACTCAAGTGGGTTTTTTAATGGATTTTATTGAACAGACTTGGACTCACCTTGTCGGCCAGAACTCGCTGCGTCTCCACCGAAGCTCTCAGAGTGTCGCTGAGCTCTTTGACAGCTGATAAACCCATCAGAGTCCGAGCCACCAGGAGCTCCTCCATGTCCTGCCGATGCTCCTCCTGCACAAACGGAAACACTCAGATGTGACCTAATCATGTAAAGCCGTTACAAACTACTGGATTACATGAAAAAAAAAAAAAAAAAAACGCCGTTTCCTTTGAACGGCGTGTTTTCATGACTGCAGTTGTGACATCTTTAGGCCACCACCGTCTCTTCTCCCTCTGGTTAAGACTTTATTCCTGCACCTCGTTAAGACTGTGCTCCAAATCTCACCTTCCTAATTGGTGACATGTTCCCACTCTGATCTGGATCACACATTTATAAACAAACACAAAGCCACTTTTGAAATTACCTGAATGAAGCGGCATTCTGACTGTTTAACGTTCTCAATTATAGGATATTACACAGGACTGGAGCTTGACTTGATGATGAAGGAGGTGGTTCAAAAATAGGGCTTATATTGTCTTTATTTTCTTTATTAAGAATTGAAATTACAATTGGAAAAGATATATTTTGCATTTCTACATTGCAGCTGCCACTTCCAAATCAAATGACTGGGATTTTTATGTCCTGTAATGCTGCAACTCTGGTTTAACTGACTTTTTCACCCTGATAAATATAAAATTTTCATTCCTCTGAAACCCAAAACACACCAGCAGGCTTAAAAAAAGGCATGTTGACTTTACAGAAATCACCAGAATTACACTTTTATCAGAGCCAGAAAGCTGTCCAGTCAAGAAAATCAACCAAATCTTAAAACGTAAAGCTTAAAATGGGAATATTCACCAAATTGGCTGTATTCCTTATGTCTCGTTTTAAATAAAATCACTAAAAATGAATGCTTCGCTCTAATGACATTCTAGAAAAATCAATAAATTCTGCAATCCTTGATGCAACTGAAAAGCTGTGACTGATTCAGCTGCAACCAACAGCCACGTGGCAAAAATTCAGAGACTTATCAGATAGATAGATAGGAGACAGGTATGGAAGCAAACAAAAATGTAAATAGCAAAATATTAATAGTAATTAGAGCCACCATTTTTTCCTCAGAGTGTTGATATCGTCGGTGGGGACTTGGAAAAATATATTTTTTAAGGTAATATAATTGTGTCATTCTGGACAGAGGACATCTCTAAGTTCTCTCTACTTCTAGTCATGGTTGTGTTGTTTCCATAGAGGTGCAGGAGTTTATATTGCAGTAAAGAAATGATCCCACAGTAAGGAAAAATGGGACAGGAGCAACTTTTAAAAAAGCCCAGGAACTGCTTGGGATTGAGAGAGTTAAGGCAAAATTAGCAGCATCCAACAAAAGAATAAACGAATAATGAAACGGTCCTGACCAGAAGCTGCAGCAGAGCCTCCTTGTCCTGCAGACACAGCGCCTCCTGCTGCTGAACTCTCTCCTGACAGCGAGACACTCCTTCGGCCACCAGCGGTCCGACGCCTCCGACGAAGGACTCGACGGTGGTCAGAGCTCCTTTCAGCGCCGCCTCGTTCATCACCAGCAAACCGTCTGGACAGGAGGAGGGAGAAAGACGTTAAGAAAGACAGAGAAGTGCTTCTTAAAATGTTCACATATCAATAAATTCAACCATTCTGTCCGACAGCCATCATCAAAATGACCAGGTGGGAGATCTCTGGTCTCAGATCAACAGTTTCTACATTACTCTCAGAACAAGAGCACCATTCATTTCTCTGTTGATGTTCATGGACCCCCAACAAAAACAACCGTTCTTCTCCTTTGAGATGAAACCTTTCTGATTTTAGATTTAGAGCCTTGATTCTTCCTCTGGCGCTCTCAGGACAAACTGAACATGTGGCGCTTTACTGCAGGTAACAGTACATACCAAGCCTACCGTTGTAAACTGTGTACTGTTTGATGAAGCTACATACAACTGGGTTATGGTGCATCATAATAATGCAGCTAAATCTTCTTATTTTGACTCAAGCTTGTTTACATTGCATTACACATAAGGATTGTGGCTCAGAGTAGAGTAAAAAAGCCTGAAACTGCAAAATCAGACCAAATATTGTGTGACATTCTGGTTTCTGTTTATTAACTACAATAGATATACTCTGTACTGGGACATGTTAAATGTTTTTTTCTGCCACAGGATGGTCAGTATGGATACTGGAACACACCAGTGGAGTTGGAAACGTGAACTACACATACTGCAGCTGAGAGCATGTATAGAAAAGTGCAGAGACATGTAAGCTGCTTTGTTTACGTATGGCAACATGAAAAAAAAGTGGAATATAGCACAAACATCACGCCTGCAGATGGGTTTTGGCTCAATGGCAAAGTTATGTCCTGCACTCTGTAAAAGCTGTCATCAATATGTTGTTGTCGTGATGAACACTGCCGTTCTTCATCTTACCGACGGCCTGGGAGTAGCTGCTCAGCATGTGGTGGTGTTTGTCTCCGTGCTGCTGGACGCTGCGCTGCATGTCGCCGAAGGCTGCGTCCATCCGCTGAGCAAAACTCTGCTGCATCCGACTGTTGTGCTGCTCCACCTGCGATTTCAAACCAAGAGCAGGTTTGTTAGTCCCCATAAAAACAGGTCGCACATACACCGATCAGCCACAACACCATGACCACTGACAGGTGGAGTGAATAACATGGATCATATTGGTACTATGTGGTGTTCTGATGGAAAACCTTAATCAGACTTAGACACCCAAATAAACATTGTCCCACAACAAACACACTCCCTCATGCTGATGGAAATCCCAAATGTCACTGGATGAAAATGCACCCCACCACATGGAAACAACACCAACCAATCAGGAACATGTTGAGGAACATGACAATGGCCCAACATGTTGATGTGACCTCCAAACTTCCTATAGCCCATTCTGATCCAGCATCAACAGGATGCAGTGGAACCAGTTGGATTGAGCAGAAGCCAGAGAACCCAAAGGATCCAGTGGCAATGTCCTGGTTCCAGACCCCATAGGACCCCTGAGAGGTCCTCTGGTCCAGTGGTTCAGAGCGTTTTAGACCACATAAGGGGGACCAACACAATATTAGGCAGGTGGTCATGATGTTATGCCTGATTGGTGTGTATTACAGGCAATGTAATATGATGTTGCCTTTTCTAATGTTTTATTGTGTTTTTATTACTAGGGTGATGTTTGTGTGTTTTTGAGCTCAAGAAGTGCTTCGTTCTCAATCTGCTATGGGGAAAGAAAGAGCTTTCCGAGGATATTCATTCAATAACAACATGAGGAGTCCGACACAACAAGCTATAGATAATGTTGGCTCGATGCTTGACCTTCTTCTTGCGGTCCAGCTTGTCTTGGAGGCCCGACACGTCCTTGGTGCTGGCGTCCGCGGTGCTCAGCAACTAGAGGGGGAAGCAAAGGTTTGTTCAGGCATCGTTCAGTAAAGACTCTGGTGTTTGAGTGCAAAATTAATCTTTTAAAAACAGAAGTTGCGTTAGAAATGGCTCAACGGGAAGTTACAAACTCACAGAGAAGATTATTAATAGCAAGGAAAGTACAGCGAGAGAAAGGAGGAAGTGGTGACGCAGAGAGAAGAAAGGCTGAAGACTTATGCAAATGAGAAGCAAACATTCAAATCTAAACCACGAGGCCATTCAGGTTCAATGAGGCGTCGCGTTTCTGTACCTGTCCGGCCGTGTTGAACAGAGTTTCCTGGGCCGACGTGAGCTCGGAGCAGATGAACTCCTCCTGGCTCAGCTTCTCTTTAGTCTGCTGCAGGTCTCGGCTCGTCTCCTCCAGCCTGAAATCACAAGACTGTTGTTTAAACATCGATCTGGAGCCTCGTTTCTGATTCACAAACGTAGACATTTTGCGTCGTAAAAAAGAATCCTGCACCTCTGCTGCTTTTCGTCCAGGTCCACGGCGCACTGCTCCAGCCGGGTTTTACTGTCCACAAACAGCTCAGTCACCTGCAGGGAGAACAAGACGCCCAGGTGTTTGTTTCTCACAACACACAGTTTGCATGTAGTTGGAATCAGGTTTCTGGTCACCTGGTCGTCGCCGTTTTAGGTTTTTGAGGGAAACATTTGGCTAAGTGCTCCACTGTGTTCATCAGCTCGTCTTTGACTGTGTCTATTTGCCATTTGCTGCAGACTGGATCATGTAAAGTAGCTTTTTAGAGCTTTTTAGAGCCAAGTTATCGCCAAACAATGAGCTGAAACTCACTGCAACAGTACAAAGCTTTAAGGTTGACAGTCTATGAATGAATCCATCGACTATTTTACCATCATTGGATGAAGCAGCACAGTGCCAAATGTAAAATATTTATGTATAAAAGTGCCAAACTGGAAACTCCAACATGATAAAGATGAAAAATATAAAAAATACTGTATATTCCTACGTTGTTACTTGACTGATGGCTGTTTTTAAAAAATAAATCAACCTTGTAGGTGTCTGAGGGCGAAATCAGCCGTACCTTCTTGATCTCCTCCTCCATGGCGGCGATCTTGTCGGCGTATTCAACAGTTTGCTCCTCGTGAGACGTGATCTGACCCATCATGCTCCTGAAACGAAACCGTCCATTACTGCACGCGAAAAACCCAAATAAACAGCCGCAGTTAAAAAGGAGTAAAGCTACTAAAAACCTACTCGTAGTTTTCTGCAGACAGGTAAACTCCGTTCTTGTCCCGGGTGGCGGCCAAGTCGCGCTTCAGACGCTCGATCTCCTCGGTGTATTCCTGAGTGGACGGAAAGGAGATTAAACCACCGCTCTGATCTTATAACGCTGAAACATCACCTCCAACATCAGAGCATCCTGGTGCACCTTGATGAGCGTCCTCTTGGTGAGTTTCTGGTTGACTTCGGGTTTGTTCATGATGTTCTTGGCCCTGCTGGCGTATTCCAGCGTACTCAGAGTCTCCTGCAAACAGACCAACAAGATCGCAATCATCATTTCACATTTCTAAATAATAAAGAAGACGTTATACCAAAAAGTAATGATAATATCTGCTGGTAGGATTAGAAACCGAAGAACATGCAAACTCTACTACTGCAACAAAACATACCAGGATACATGGAGCTACGAAAAACTAAATTCACACTCTGCAAATGAGCTTAAAACAACACAAGCAGCTTATTAGAGCTTGACTAAGTGTTTTCAATCAATAGCAATATTAATATCAATGTTCTCCGATTTAAATTAGTCAAAAACCACATCAGTCAAAGTAAGAATGCGTAGATTAAACCTTTAAATAGCCAATTTAAGTAGCTTTTGTTTGGCATCTTGAATCAGGACAGCAGAAATGTGTGAAAAGACAAAGCAACAGTCACATTCATGTATGATTTTTTTAAAATAAAGTTAATTTATAATCAAATGCAAGACTTTTAAAAACTTTAAACTACTTAATGTTCATGTAAATTGCGACATAATGATATTTATTCCACAAATTTGTTTGCGGAATGTTGGATTTGGCATCATAATAAAAGATTAACACACCAAATCAGCCAAATATACAAATTTCACACATTTAAATTGTAAATAAAAAGAGAACAGAACAGTGGAGCAGTGTGGAAATTAAAATAACAACAATAAGCAGCTCAAATGATTCTGTAATGATGTGAGCCAAAGGTGAAATCTGAAACAAACCACTCGTTTCATTTTGTTAAAACATGCGCGTGCTGTCTTTACGTGACGTACTTCCAGGTTGCTGGAGGACGGAGACACGGTGGCGATGATGGAGGTTTTGGTTCGTCCTCCCAGCGAGTCCTGAAGGATCCTGGTCAGCTTGGACTCTCTGTGGGAGGAATTCAGAGACAGAACATTACTGTCAGCTGATATGTTGTATGAGGACTTCAGGCAAAACAGCCGAGCACAGATCAGAATCTTATCAGGGCTCTAATGGATCAAACTCTCACCTATTTATTAATTTGCTGACTATTTTGATACTTGATTAATCGGTCTGAGTAGTTTTTTAAGTAAAAAAAGTCTAATTTCTCTGCTTCCAGCCTCTTAAATGTGAATATTTTCTGTTTTCTTTCCTTTTGTATGACAATAAACTGAAAATCTTCGGCTTGTAGACAAAACAGGAGACTTCACCTTTGAAAAAACACTTTTTTCCCCACAGTTTCTGACATTTTATACAGTAAAAAAGATGATTCAATAATGAAAATAATCACTCTGACTGTTGGCTGTAACTTGCAAACGCAAAAGCTACTGATGTCAGTCTCCTCATCTAATGAAAATAAAACCTCAGTGTCCCAAAATATCAAAAGTGTTCTTTGGATAAATCTGGGCTTCAACAATTAGCCGACAGGAGGAAAACTAAGGTCAAATTTCAAGCAAAAATGCCAAATAATTAGCATATTTTTAGGCTTTCATTGTCTCATGTAACAGTAAACTCAACATATTTAAGTTTGAACTGTTGTTAGAACTTTAAAGGGGCATTTTAAAGGACTGAATTATTAACTGAGAATTAAAGCATCTGCTGATTTCAAAACAAAAACAAGCCTTAGTTTCCAACTAAACTCCACCCTGGCAGCTGTGAAGGTAGTAATGCGTATTTTAAAGCTCTTTTACTCATTAAGCAGTGTTTCCCTTGCAGCTCTGACCTGTACGGGATGTGAGGCCTCTTCTCCACCAGAGCCGTGATCACTCGGCCCAGCGTCAGCAGCGACTGGTTGATGTTTCCGGCCTCGCGAGCTCGTTTGTCCACAGCGCCGGAGCGTCCGATGTTCTCACTGCCGGCCAGATCCACCTGAACGGAGGGACATTCGTATTATTTCCTAGCATGTGTAATTAAATTCCACTGTTTGCAGTTCACGGTTACCTTATTCTCGCTTATTAATTAACCCTCTGAACCTGAAAAATTGCTGTTGGGTGTAAAGGGAAGCTATGTTTGCAAACTAATCAGCAAAATTACACTTAACCTACTGACGATCCATGAAGCACTGATTTGTGATGTGCAACTCTATCAGCAGAATGACCAAATCTAAGCTTAAAGCTGCGGTATTTCAAAATCATTCTACATGCTTCACTTAAAAAAAATCCCCAAAATTTAACGATTAGATACAACCAGATTCTGTAAAAAACAAAAAATTCTGCGCTCCTCGGTGCAACCGTGAAGCCATTAGTGACTCAGCTGCGACCAACAGGCAGGTGACAAAAATTCAGGGCTGAACTGCAGGATGTGTTCACATATTGCAGATGATGGTGTTGTACATGCTGATTCTAGGTCTATTATTTTGTTTTTGAATTAATAATCAAAGAAATGCAGCTGCCATTTTCTTCTTTATGATTTATGGCAACACAGTTTTGTATTCTGCTATTCTCTCTCCTCTTTTATGGTTGTTCCGTTTCCATAGAGGTGCAGGACTTTATGTTGCAGCGAAAAATGAACCCAGGCGTGAGGAAAAATGTCCAAAAAACACCCAGAAATTTCTGTTCTCATCCAACGTGAAGGATTCCTACCAAGTTGAGTTTGCCGATCTTCACCAGCTCCTCTCCGTCCACAGTGATTTCCTTCATGTGGATGGTGACGGAGAACACAGAGTGGGAGCGACTGCACGGACACACAACAAGAGAAGAAGAATGTAAACAACAACACAGTCTAGCTGTTGCTGTGGTGGTTAAACTGCGGCTGGGCGTCTCCTGGAGTTTATCACCTGGAGTAGGCGTTCATGAGCGTGGAGGCCGTCCTCCTCTTGGCTGCTCCTCGCTCCAGGATCTGATAAACCTCGTCTTTGTTGTGGACCGTCACCTCCTCCAGACCTTTCACCACCACGCCTCGCTGCAGCACAAGCACAAAACAAAGGATGACGCACAGTTTTCAGGATTCAAACTCCAGGCTGACACCCTGCAGCGACCACAGCTCCGCCTGACCTTGTTCCGCGGGTCGTCGAAGAGCTGCAGCCGCTCGTTGACGTCCTCGGTGGGGCTGAGCAGGTCGAACAGCTCCTCGTTGTAGATCTCCAGCAGCGAGACTTTGACGGAGAACTCGGTGCCGTTCTCGGAGAGCTTCTCGAAGATCTGGTGCAGCGTTCGCGGGATGATGCCGGCCAGAGGGTCCTGAAGATGCAAAACGCAGGAGGTTCATTCAAACAATATGTCCTAATATTTAAAAGATGTCTTGTGGGCAAAACAAGCAGAGAGGAATTCTTCTGTAGGACCCAAGAAGAAACTCAACCCCCAATTGATTTAATCCAACTCTTTTTTACTTTACTCTTAAAGTTCTGCATTTATATACTCATTTTGTTCAACAGGTATTCGATCAGTGGATCATCGTGTCTTTGTTGCATTTCCTTCTTATCATCCAACCCAAATACAACATGAGAGATTCCTTTTAAATAGACTAAACTCACCTCCTCCCAGGTGAACTCTCCGTCTGGGCTCCGCTCTCCCTCCATGGTGAACGTCTTTCCTGTTCCCGTCTGACCGTAGCTGTTTCAAGTTCACATTAATTTTAAAGAACTTATTAGTTCGAACACCTAATTACAGCACGGTGTTGATTTACGCAGTTAATGAGTCGAACATCTGCGGAAAACTCACGCAAACACGGTGCAGTTGTATCCCATGATGACTTCGTCCAGGATGGGACAGACGACGCTCCTGTAAACTTCAATTTGTTTGGCAGCCGGACCGAACACCTGCAGGAGGAAGAGAGTTTACATCGCATAATACAGGCTTCTGATGCAAGTTAGTCCTTCATGTGGATCGTCTGGACACTAATGCTGGTTTATGCCAACAACTGCACCTGAACCGAAGGATTATTTTAGTCATTTCTAATCAAAATATGTCATTTAGAACAGTAAGCTGAATATCTTTGAGGTTTTGGATTGTTGGTCAGAGAAAAGACACCATAAAGGCTGCAGAAAACTGTATTTTTTCTCTGTTAGCTGGTATTTTAAAGGCAAAACTGAGAAAATAAGACGACTCACTGTTAGTGCCTCGATCAACAGCAGTAAATTACATAGTTAATTATAATGAAGCTTATCCAGCTGTAATGATTGAAAGAAAATGTGCTGCTTTTCTTGTCTAACATGAGCCAAACAATCACTCAACATTCAACTCTCTGAAGACCAAAATCCTCAGGCGGGTTTAAACTCCATTAAGCTATTTATCAGAGCCAGAAACCGTAAAAACAGAAAGAAACACTGGATTTTAAACTTCCTGAATTTGTCATCTGCGACGCGGCGTTCCATCAGGAAATGTGACCAAACTGAAGCTTAAAAATCATAAAATTTAAATCAAAAATCGCTTTTCAGAATTAGCCAAAAATACAGTTTGTGCTTTTGAGATTCTGTAAAAAACAAAAAATTCTGCACTCTTTGGCGCAACCATGGAGGCATTAGTGACTCAGCTGTGGCCAACAGTCATGTGACAAAAATTCAGACTTTTGGCTGAACTGCAGGCAGTGTTTACGTTGGAAAAAATAGGAGACAAGCATGGAAACAAATTTAAAATGGAAATCGCCCCTTAAAACATCCATAATATGTTGAGTAGGGGCAGCTATCGCACGGTACCTAATGATACAATACATGGCTCACGATACCGATACTATCACGATACAGTGATACCGCGATATATTGCAAGACAATCACATAACGATACATCGCAATATCGACAACCAAAAAAATACAAAATGCCTGTAAAAAGGTTAAGTTCAGGATTTATTTACTGCAATTTGGTGTCACTTTCACTGGTTTTGACACCAATTTGGATGAACCACTTAACAAAAACTGCCTATAGTCTTGCTGTAGGCCTTTTTCCAAACACACTGACTGTAACTTGTCAGTGTCCACATGTGCCATCACATTTCTTTATAAAAGGCAAATTAAAGCTTGTTCGTGGTGTTGCCTGTTTGCTTTACTTTTGCAAGGCAGTTCTTTCATATGGCATGGTCTCCGTCCAGCTTGCTTGTCCCTCAATGTTTTGAAAACCCAAATGGGTCCACACTTTGGACTTAAACGTGGATGGGGCGTCTCTTATGGTAGCGTTGCTGTCCTCCATTAAACCTGTACAAACTCTTGTTGAGCCAGTTCATTTCCACTCAAGTCTCCCTCATTCATGTGATAAACGCCACCATGTGGAGACATTAAGTAGTGACGCTGGGGAAATGGCAGCTGGCAAGGGAATCTGGAGGGTTTAGCGCCTTATTATATTAATTAAAGTCTCGATATTTGGCGGCAGCGTATCGATGCTCATATCGCACGAGGAGGGACGACGATATATCGCTGTATCGATGTTTTGTCCCATCCTTAATGTTGAGTCACTATTTTTTTTCCAGTGTTGGTTGCACTTGTGGACTTGGAAAAATGCTGCATAATTTATATCAATTCATGTAAAATAAATCATCAAACTAATTCAGCTTTCTTTTTTTATGATTTAAGACATTCTGACTGTGTTATACAGCACAGGAGACATTAATGAGTTCTCTCTCTCCCTCTTTGTGGTTGTTCTGTTTCCTTTTAGGTACAGGAATTTATACTGCAGTGAAAAATGAGCCCACAGTGAGGAAAAATGTGACAGGAGCAAATAAAAACGCCCAGGTAGTGCTTGGAATTCAGAGGGTTAAAGGACTGTATAACGTAAATAACTAGCAGATTAATTCAATAATGAAATATATTAACTATTTGAAGCCCTGATATAAAGAGTCCATGCTTCTGCTCACCATGTCGAATGTGTAGGTCTTTCTCGACGCCTTGTCGTTCACCCCTCCCGTCCTCACCATCACCTCCTTTCTGTTTTGTTCGCAGTCGATGACTCCGTACGACGACTTGCGCTCGACTGTGTTGAAAGGTCTGAAAACACGAAAGCAAAACAGTGTCAGGCACAAAGATGTCACTTCTGGTCATTTGGAAAATAGTTCTGACACTTCACAGACTCATTATTAACCAAAACATTATTTATAAAGTTGGTACACATGCAGGATTATTACTTAAAGGTCGGGACAAATAAGGAATGAAAAATACTATAATAGTAGACATACAATTTCAGGTCATTTTTCAAAATTTCAGTTAAAAATAGAGGAAAATCTATTGGGGAAAAAAGAATAAATTATTGTTTTAAAGTAGTTTTGGCTACAATTACAATAGTTTTAAATTTTATGTTGCTTATTTCAGCAGACTAGGAAAAATAGTTCGTAAGAATAAAAGACAAAATAAAATGGAGGACTTTAAAGGTCTGTTATGAGGGAACCAGTAATTTAAATGTTCAGTACATGCAGATACAGTCTCAGGAAGCCATCAGATGCCACACTGAGAAGAGTTGTTTGGTCTCACTTTGTTAATTTAACTCTGACATGTGAACTGGACTTGGGTTTTGTACATATACTGTATTATGCTTGTAGAGAATTTAACAGATCTGGAGTCCTTCCGTCAGGCTAAGAGGGGATTTAACATAAACAAAACCACTAACAACAGCTGAGGAAAGCTTCACTGAATGTTGGTTTTCTCTGCTTACCTGCATCTGACGACCACCTGGATGTTCCTGCCCTTTTCCTCCCGTTTGGCTCCGCTCTGGTTGTGTGAAGCCATGGCTGCAGAGACGATCTCCTCTGCAGTTAGCCTGGAAACGCCGGTAAATTACACACGTATTAAGATAAACAACAACCCTGACGATGCTAGCCAAGTAGAAACCAGTTCACAGCTGCTCATAAAAGAAAAAGACGGCGCTTAATTACCATTAAACGATACAAAACAAAGAAAAAACACGTCCCGTTATCTCAAGTAGAAATTAGCATCATGAAGTTAGCTAAAACTAGCCAAAATGAAATTGGCGTTAATCCAAATTTACTTACCGAATAACGGTGTTAGCTTCAGTTCTTCTCTCTCTACGAGCTATCCGCTTTCCGTTTCCTCTAAATAAATAGTTAATTAATTGTATATTCCGCGTATTGTGCCTCCTCAGACAACACGGTAGGTTTCCACAGACAACTTCTCTGGCGCTCTGAAGCCTCCGACAAGAAACATTTCAAACTGTACTTTTAAATTTCACTCAGCCAATAGCGGCAGAGCAACGGCCAAACAAACGATGCTATTGGTTAGAAGGAACACGTGATGAGCTCGGCGCCGAGCATCACGGGAAGTTTGTAATATACAAATACAAGACTAGATCCACCAGGGGGCGACACTGTCCTTAAAAATACCCTCAGGGAAGAGAATATATTTGTTCTATCATTTATTTGATAGTTTTTTATATTTAGTAATAAATATTATTTATATATATTATTTATATATATATATATATATATATATATATATATATATATATATATATATATATATATATATATATATATATATATATATATTTGTTTTTACACTGATTTTAGATTAGTTTTTATATCTATTCATATACGTTTGTTTTTTAAAATTATTTTCATTTGATTTTTTCATTTACTTTACATTTGTTTTTATATTTCTTCATATAAATTAGATTTTTAAAATTATTTTATTTTATATATTTGTTTTTGTATTTATTCATATATTTGTTTTTTAATTATTTTATATTTATATAATTGTTTTAAAATTTATTATGCATTTGTTTTTATATTTATTAATATATATTTGATTTTTTTGAAATGATTTTTAAATTTGTTTTCGTTGTTCTAATCCCACTTTTTGAGTCATCTTCTTTCATAGTATCTATTGTATTAACAATGGTTTTGTTTTATTTTATTTAGTTAGTATAAAAAGTGTGTAAGTTTCTTGGTTTAGCTGACATTTTTTAAAATAAGTTTACTTTCTTCTTGCTTTGGTCTCATTTTATATTCGTATAAAATAAGTATTTCATTTTTCTGCCTGTTTATCATCTGTAAAGCACTTTGATTTGTTCTAGTCAGAAGGAAAGCTGCATTTAATACAGTATACTTACATGAAATATGTTTTCTGAAAGAATTATTGTGGATTATGATTCGACAATATTCCAAAATAAATTATGAAAGAAAGAAAATGGTAAAATAAATTGTGCAAAATTAGACACTGAGTTCCTCCTGACTCTTCCTACAGAGGAGCAAGACAACCAGAGTGGAAGACACGTCCAATTTTCATGTCATTTTGTAGTTCTTTCCCTTCTCTTTGTGCTTGTTTTAAGTCTCTTTAATCATTTTGTGTCTCATATTTGTTGCATTGTTCATTCTTTGATGTCTTCTTTAGATCATTTTTTGTGTTTCCTCATTTTAGGTTTGCACGTCTTTGTTATTTTGTGACTTTTTGTGGCTGTTTTGCTTCTTTTTTTTAATTCTTTTTGTGTCTTCTTTTGTTGAATTTGTGTCTTTTGTGCTACTTTTTGTTGCCATTTTGCATTTCTTTGTCATTGTCTGGCATCTCCTGATTAATTTGCCTGTTTTTCCTGTATTTTTGTGTATCTTTGTGGTAATTTTCTGCCTATATTTATCTGTTTCATGTGTCTGCGTGGGTGTTTTGTGTGTCTTTGCGGTCATTTTGCATCATTTTAAACAGAAGCTATAGAAGAGAGGCCCTCTGACCTCCTGGACCTCTGGGCCTGTTCGCCTGCTGGTCCATTTAATAATCCATCCGTGTCTGCAGGGAGCCTTATAAAACATGATCATATATAATAATACAGTAAACACAACATCCAGTTACGCAGCAGACAAACACGTCTGCAGTCTAAGTATTTAGTTGTGATTTGCAGAAGCAGAATTTTGACTGAATTTCAAAGTAACATAAAAAACAAATCAATTAGTAAATTAACAACAAATGAACTAGTGGAAAAAGTAAAAGTTTTATTTGTTTAGAGACGAAATCTGTGGAAATTTTCAGGAAAACCGGCTGGAGAAGCTCACTGTTAACAACATTTACAAACGTTACACATCAGCCCATTCTCTGGACAAGTTATAACCTGCAAACTCCAACATTTTGGTGCATTTTAACGAAACAATGTTAAAAAAACGTCATGTAAAAATATGAATTATTATTTTATATGATAAAATCGTGGGTTTGTAACACAAATCCTTGCATACACAAAAGAAAAAAATAACATGAAAACCCCTAAGGATGGTGAATAAATAATAATCTGAATCAGTTTTATTGGAAGATGTACAAGAAATCTGATGCTTTTTGGTGAATCATAGTAAACAATGACAAGAAGATCACATTAAAAGAAGAATAAAAAGATTCTTAAAAAGCCGATGCAAAGAAAAAAGCAAGTGTAGAAAATCTAATGAATTATAAAAGCTTAAAAAATAATACGGCGTGCAGGAATGTGCAACTTAATCACCTGAGCAAGTGCAGAATTAAACGATGTAAACAATGTAAAATGTGCTAAACATGATAATAATAATAATAATAATAACCCTTTTTAAACAGCTGTGAGTTATTGTAACGTATTGAGTGAGGATGGGGGAGGAGAGGAGGTGTCACTGGGGGTCTGTGGATTAATATAGAAATTAATACCATAAATAAACAAACAAAACTAATAAATAAATAAGTAAAAAAGAAAGAAATGTGTGTTTCATCCCACTCCGAGCTCCTCGTCTGCTCCAGGTCGGTGCAGCAGCGAACAGCAATCCATCTGCTGAGCACCGTCCGCCCACTCAGCCCCCTGAGGACGGCGAGGGGGTCGCCCTTTCAGCTCTTTATTACACAACACACACACACACACACACACACTAGTCCAGTATGGATCCAAACAACACAACAAAGCCATTTTAACAGTCGACTCTTTGTCTAATAACTCGGTGTTGGAGGTCAGACTCGGAGTATTTAAAGTGTCACCAGTGATTCATTTCAATAAAGCAGCTGAAGGTTTGGTTGACTCTGATTTTTTTTTTTAGAAATTGGATCAAATCAGTTCAGCAGAGGCAGAAATATCCTGACTTTACATCCACACTGCAGTCGTAGTAGTGAGAGCTGCTGTGTGGCAACAAACTGAAGGATCATTCTGCTTTATTTCCCATTAATGTAAATGGTAAAATGCACTTATCTACCTCAGTGGTTCCAAAGCGCTTTACAATGTGTTTCTCATTCACCCATTCATACACCAACGGCGACAGAGCTGCCATGCAAGGCACTAATCTACCATTGGGAGCAACTTGGGGTTCAGTGTCTTGCCCAAGGACACTTCGGCATGTGGAGGGGCCGGGGATCGAACCACCAACCTTGCGATCAATGGACAACCCGCTCTACCACCTGAGCCACACCCGCCACGTGTCTAATTGAGTCTCTGCACTGAAAAAACACAGAACTGTTAGACAAGCTTGGATGCTCTGCTTCAACTGGCAACACACAATTGAATTATGTTTATCCAAATTAAGTAAAATTCATGCCATTTTTTTTAAAGTTAGATGTAAATAACCCATCTGATTCCTCTCAAATGGACTATTTCATTGAAAATCAATCTGAAGTTTCCAATTTTCTCCAACTTTTCTATTTGCGTTGCCCCAACATAAGACGATTTTGGACACCTTTCGACAGGTTCGGAGCCACTTTGGACCAAGTTTTAATCATCCTGGACGGGTTTTGTCAGCTGGCAGCAGGTAAACACCACCAGTGTCTCGTCCTACATCTAGTTTGGCTCCTCACATGTGGACGAGAGTAACTTCAGACACTTTCGAGTCACTTTGGACACATTTCAAGTCATTCTTCACAGGTTTTGAGCGACTTTGGACACCTTTTAAATTACTCTGGACAAGATTCTTTCCAGGAACAGTTTCCACAGATATTTTGTCTCTCAGGAAATCCTGCCGTCTTTCTGCCTCCGTTCTCACCTTACATCTGATTCAGCATCTCGCCTGTGGACGTGAGGAATTTAGACTTGTTTTTTGTCATTTTGCACAAATATTTAAGTCATTTTCGACAGTTTCTGAGCAACTTTGGACGAGGCTTTGTCAGTGGGCAAGCAGAGCAGTAAACACAGGAACACCACCAGTTTCGAGAGGTGCTCTGTCTTTCTGCCTTCATTGTCTCGTCTTCTTCATCGGCTTCTTATCTGTGGACTCCAGTAACTACAGCTGACCATGAGACTAAGACGACCTGTGACTGTCTTCACAACGATTCACAGGTGATCCACCATTAATATTTAGCTGCGGAGTTTCTACAGAGTCCGACTCACACATGGAAGTACACCAGCAGATGAATGCATCGGTGATAAGTTCAGACTGGAAGTATCACTGCATGGATGATGTGGTCATCGAAACATCCATCCATTGCTCAGAAGCTTGTTGCAGGGTTTGTATGACTGATTGTGCAGCATTAGTTGGGCAGAACAGGACAGTATCATCTGCATACAAGCGAGAGGAACAGTTTATTACGGTGGATGTGATGTAATTGGTAGAAAGTTTCTACATCATCTAAAACCCCAACGAACCTAAACTGCTTCTTTTTTGCACCTATTACTTCTTGTGCACGATACAACATCCAGAGACGCACAGCTGTTAAAGACGCAGCATAAAACCTGCATAACAACATAACAGCGAAACAAACTACTTCTAAAACATCCTGAGCGCGAATCACTGAGACCTGAAAAGATCCAGCCCGTCTTCTACTGGTTTCAAAGGACAACGGAGGTGGAGATACAAAATTAGCATAATTTATACAGAAACATGTGAGGGGAAAATCAAAATAAATGGATTTATCTTTGACCATTACCAACAAAACCTGCAGGAGAGAACAGAGCAGTGACTTTTATACTCTTTAAACACCCTTCCAACCTTTAATATTTATTTAACGAGGGCATGTTTTGGGGTTCTGTACCATTTATAACATTTAACACAACATTTATCATGTGTACTATCAACTAACTACCTCACTGCTTGTATTACTTCTTCTGTCCTAGTAATATTTTAGCTTACTTATTTTAACATTCAGTGAAGTACTACACTCATATCTTACTGACTGTTTTTCTATCAGGCACTGCATTTATTGTCTATTTTTAAATTTTATGATTGCCATAACAATTTGTATGCTTCTACTGTACTTCTAAAACATGACTGATCGTGTGAATGAACTGACAGGATTGTTGCTTCAGTTTTAATGTACACTGTGCAACGCCAATAAAGGAGTTCTGATTCTGAAACACTACTTTTCTTTCTTTTAGTAACACAGGTCTGTCATTATAGGCTCATGCTGTGCAGCCAAACATAAACAAATCCCAGTTTAGTTGGTGAAGAAACCCAATATATAAACTAAGCTACAAAAGCACTCGGAGAGCTCAGACCTCCACCAAGCAGCTCATTTCACCCCATGTTGGGATTTACATCCAGAAATAATAGTCCCAGGATTGTTTTATCTACATTATTAGATTCCTTGACCAAGAAAACGTACCCTTAGCATCTGGATTTACATTGATGTCATTATTCTTACCTCTGCCAAGGAGGTTATGTTTTTGCCGGCATTGGTTTGTTTGTTTGTTTGTTTGTGTGCAAAATAACTCAAAAAGTCATGGACGGATTTGGATGAAATTTCCAGGAAATGTGTGAAATGGGACAAGGAACAAATGATGACATTTTGGGACTGATCCGGATCATCGTCTGGATCCAGGATGTTTTTAATCTAAGTGTAACCAGGTGGAGTATTAAATGTGGTTTACTCTAAAAGCCACCAGAGGGCACTCTTGTTTTTGGGGTAACCCCCTCTGACCACATGACATTTTGAGTCTCCACGCGACAGACAGGGACAGTGATGGAGTTCTCTTTCCTTCCTGAGTGACATATGCATGGTTGGGCCGGCATTCTTATCTCCAGTTGTCTAAGAAGCTGGGAGGCTGTTAGGAGCTGCCGCGCTAGAGGCCGCGCCTGTTCATTAGGTCGGATGGGGTGAAGGCCGCATTGTTGGTAGGACATTTGAACTGTATGTAATTACATCTGTATCTGTAACGTTCCATACAAAATATGTGAACTGGGAGATTGTGTTGGGGGTGGACTGAAGCTCCTTGGCGGAGGTATGAGCTCTCTGAGGGCTTTTCTAGGTTCAATAGTTATTCACCAGAATCTCTTTCTGGGTAATGGTGGTTTTTCTGGATCCAGCTCCATAGCTGTTGATTCTACAACAGATCTGTTGGATCCTCCTGATTCAGCAGAGTCTCAGCTACATGTTGGTGTTGGCTGCATGTCTGGATCTTCATCTGTTACCTTACAGTGATGACCATTCCACAGTGATGCCCTCTAGGTTTTCCTGTTTTGGATCGTAGTATCCGGATTTTTGCTTGGATCCAGATCAAATTTTGAGATGTTGTAGAAATTAGCGGGAACTTATCCTGTATTTTTGCCAAGCAGTCTGGTAATTTTTAGTGGAGTTATATGCACATATACATGCACGTTGCCCTATCTCCCAATGCTAAAGAATCCTGCAACAGATTCCTGGATCCAGACGGTGATCCGGATCACCACCTAAATCTAATCATCCATTCCTTGTCCCATTATCCACCTTTCCTGAACATTTCATCGAAATCCGTTCATGACTTTTCACGTAAAGTTGCTAAAAGACAAACAAACTGGCGGAGGTAATGACGCACAAACATGTAGAATCACGTGAAGACACCTTACAATTCCAATAAAGATGATCCACAGTGTCTAATTCTTCCTGTCAGGGTTTAACTTCAGCTTCTTCTGGACTAAAACTGGACGTTTGGGCGTTAAACTTCCTCCATCTCCATCATGTTTGACCCGAACACCTCCACGTCCGTCCAGAGAAACGTCTCTCTGTGTCAGAAATCTGCCGTCCAGCAAAAAATCCGCCTCATTACCATAACAATTTTAACTGCGAGGGTGGAAGCAAAGTGAGGTGGGAACAATCGTATTGTTTCTCCCCCCTACTCTCTCCCTCTCTCTCCGCTCTCCCAGCTCTGGGTCTTTTTGTCATCTCCAGCCCACTCGGACCCCGGGTGACGGTGACCCTTTTCCGGGGGCGAAGCAGCAGAAACTCAGAGCGGCGGGTAAACTCGGCGGTCGAACGTTGGGGCCGCATTCGCCTCGAGAAGCTCCTCCGATCTGGTTTCCCCTCTTTTTTTTTCTGCCTCTCCGTCTCAGTGGAGGCCGAGCAGGAGGCCCGAAGGACGAACCGGACCGAGGAGAAGGAGGTTTTCAGCTCAGTGAGTTTGATCTTTTGTCACATTCGGGTGTAAATGTGCAGTTCTGGAGCTGGTGGAGAAGAAACCAGCTTAGATTTACTTCACAACTGGTTTTACGCAGAGGTTTTCTGATAAACAGCATCTTGAGGTGGATTTAGAACCTTTTTATTGATGTTTATGTGTCTCCTGATGCTCAACTATTGGATTTGCTTGTTTTCTGGGTGAAATTTGTGCTTCATTCCACATTTTTCTGTGTTAATAGTCTTGAAGCTTAACGCCACCTCTAGCAATCTTTAAATACAAAGGTAAAAGAGTCAGAAAAATACTTAAACTTAGTTGTTTTCTTCTAAAAACAAACCGAAACGTGCTGTAAAAAAGAGAAAAATTATGCTTTTGTTGGAAAACTGCAGAAATAGATGCGGATATCTGGTTTTACAAAGACTTTTCCTGATAATTGGTAAAATAAAGTGAATTTAAAGTAGGAATTGCATCTTTTTATGGATGTTTCTGTGTCTCCTGATGCTCAACTATAAGATTTGTTTGTTTTATCGGGTGAAATTTGCGCTTTTTCCACAAATTTCACAAGTTTTCAGTGTTAAATCTTAATGCCACATTTGAAAGCTTTACAATATGATGGTGAAAGAGCCAGAAAAAGGCCTAAAGTTAGTTGTTATCTTCTCAAAAGTAACCTAGATGTGCTTGTTTTTGGAAAAATTGGAGAAATATATATGAATAGAAAGCTGGTTATACAGAGTTTTACTGAGAAACAACTTTATGAGGTGAATTTACAGCAGAAATTTCATCTTTTCATTGATGTTTCTGAGATTTGTCGGTTCATTTAAGAGGATTTATGTGTTATATAGTATATTTTTTTGCTTTTCCATGAAGCTGTTGTTTGTTTTCTGGGCGTAAATCCACTTTAGTTCTGCAGCCGAGGGAGGAAAAACCTACTTAGATTTACTTCACAGCTGGTTTTACAGAGAGTTTTATTGATAAATAGTTCCATGAAGTGAATTCAGAGCAGAAATTACATCTTTTTATTGATGCTTTTGTGTCTCCTGATGCTTAACTTTGAGGATTTATGCGTTTGTAGTTGGAGATTCAAACCATAAAACTGCTGAGAAACGGTTTAGTTCCCCCAATTTCTCTGAGATAAAAACTAAACCAGTATTTCTGAACCACATTCCATCGTTTCCATGAAGCTATGGTACGTTTTTTGGGTGAAATTTGTGCTTTTTCCACATGTTTCTGTGTTACTAATGCTGAAGCTAAATGCCACCTCTGCAATATTTATAATATGAACATTCCAAGAGTCATAAAAACACCTAGAGTTAGTTGTTATCTTGTAAAAAGTAACCAAAATGTGCATTAGAGGAGAGAAAAATATTGCTTTTTTTTTGGAAATTTGCAGAAGTAGATATGAAGGGCAAACTTTCTCTTCTTGAAAGCAAAATTGGGATAAACACTCTAATTTTAGGCTCTTAAATGTTGGAATTTTAGCAATTTATTCTTCTTAAACTAAATAATGCAACATTTTAAGATGTTCTGTGAATTTTATGCTGCTTTTTTGACACAATAGAGACAAAAAGATCCAAGTATTAAGCTTAAAATGATCATCTGTAATAAGAAATGCGTGTGTATCAGTATAAATAGTTCAAATTCACTTTAATTGTTCAGAGAGCAGCACTGCTTGGATTTTATATTATTGTAAGAAGTAAATTTGTTTGCATTTTTCCAGCATATTCTTTGTTTTGTGTTGATTTAGTCCAACATTTATCGATTCATACAGAAGAAAACTACAAAACCAGCCTCATTATCTGACGGATTCTTCTTTACTTTGTGCTTTTAAACTTGATCTGAACAACGTTAAACATCCGGAGAACCTGAACTTACTCCATCTGTGGATTTTGAGGGGTTTGATGATGTTAAAACTGATCTAAAAACGAAGCCAATTATGCCGGTCTGGATTCAGCCGACACATTCTGGGAGTGTTGAAGCCTTTCAGAGCAGCTCGGCGCTCATTGATGTGCCTGTCTATTATCTGACACTCAGCAGTCAATACGTTTCCCATGAATATGCAATCGCTTGTTCTGAAGCCTCCGTAACAGACGAAGCCTGAACCTTCCAAACCCTGAATCATCTGCAGGTTTAAACCAGAACCCACCAGTTTAAAGTGAATGCAGGGACCCGGTCAGGATGACGTATGAGAGGATTCCTTCTGCTCTTATCTAACATTGATTTTAACCCAAAACTTGCAGCGTGAGCGGCAGGATAAACCAGGACAACGTGAGTCATCCACTATCTGAAACACCTACAGATCTGAAGGCAGCAGGAAATCCTGATGAGTTATGGGGTTTATTTAAAGTCTCGGCACCCAGAGTTGAACAAAACCCAACTGGGTGTTTCCGAGGATGAGGAGCTGGAGTGTTTCCAGAGAAAATCCTAATTTCCAAATCTGGAAACAAGAAGAAGCACAAAGAGACGAGGCAAAAATCAAGACGTGTTTAAAGAAATAGACGCGAGATCAGTTTGGAAACATCCTTAAAATAGAAAATGGCTGCAAAAGTGAGAAACATGGGGGGAACTAGTGGCTCCGAAGATAAATCTATGTAGATTTTTACATGCAGCAATGTTTTGTCAACTCCCACAGAAGTGTAGGAAGGCAACCTGAGTGGGTTCTGTCCGTTAGAGGGAAAAAAGTTGGTGTATTTTGCAGATAACAACCAAAAAAATCTTTGCTTTAGACGACGCAGTTAAAAAAATATACAGGAAATCAGGTTGGAAACATCTCTAACTGACATTTTTGGCTCTTCAGAATGGAAAATGTCAGCAAAAGTGAGAAAATTTGAGGAAATATCACATCAGAAAAGACACCTATGGAGATATTTAGATGTAAAAACGGCTTTAGTGACTCCCTGAAAACTATGTAAAGAAAACCCGAGTTGTTTTTTTCCTTTTAGACGATGAAAAGTTAGCGCAATTTGCAGATAACATCCAAAGAGAAGCAACAAAAAGAAAATGTGTTAAAAGAAATATGAAGGAAATCAGGTTGGAAACATCTTTAACTGACATTTTTGGCTCTTTGAAATGGAAAATGGCAGCAAAAGTGAGAAAATTTGAGGAAATATCACATCAGAAAAGACATCTATGGAGATTTTTACATGTAAAAATGATTTTATCAACTCATACAGAAGTGTAGAAAGAGAAACTGGGTGGGTTGGGTCCCTAGAGCATGAAAAGCTGGTGTATTTTCAGAGAACATCCAAACAAATCTTTGCACTATCTCATAAAGAGGCATATTTATTTAAAGAAAAATACATGAAATCTGAATTCATAGTTTTGGGCAGCAAAAATGAGCAAAATATCAAATCAGAGAAGACATTTATGGAGATTTTAAGTGTAAAAATGTTTTTTTTGGCTCCCAGAGAAGGTTATAAGGGAAACCTGAGTAGGCTGCATCTTTAGGAGGAGGAAAAACTGCTGTATATTCATAAAACATCCACACAAATCTTTAAACTAATAAAGAAATGTAAGACATGCTCCAAAAAATTTACATGAAATCAGGTTGGAAACATCCCGAACTGGTATTTTTGGCTCCATTTATGAAGATTTTTATATCCAAAGATGTTTTATTGAGGTCCCAGAGAAGCTTAGGAAGAATATCTAAGTGGGTTACGTCATTCGGAAGACAAAAAGTTGACGTGTTTGCAGAGAAGATCCAAACCTACAAATCTTTGCTTTAGTCAAACAAGAAGAAACTCATAAAGAAAAGCCACAAAACAGGAAATGCTTGTTGAAATACACATGAAACCAGGTTGGAAACATCCCGAACTGATATTTTTGACTCCTTAAAATAGAAAATCGCAGCAAGAGTGAGAAAAATGGGCAAAATATTGGTTAAGAAAAGGAACCTGTATGTAGACAACTGAAGTGGGTCACATCATTTCAAGGACGGAGAGATGGTTTATTTTGCAGAAAACAACCAAACAAGTGTTTGCTTTGGTCAAAGGAGAAGAAAAGCAACGTCCTCAACTGACATTTCTGATCCCTTAGAGTAGAAAATGGCAAAAAAGTAAGAAAAACTGAGGAAATATGACGTCAGAAGAGAAATCCATGTATGTTTTTATAGTGCAGTAATGGTTTTATCAGCTCCTAGAGACATGAATGAAGAAAATCTGAGTAGAAAAGTTCGTGTATTTAGCAGATAACATCTTAACTAGTCTTTGCTTTGGTCAAACACGAATAAAACTCATAAACGAAAAAACTTCAACTGACATTTTTGGCCCTTTCAGGCAAAAAATGGTTACAAAAGTGAGAAAAATATGCAAAATATCTCATCAGAACCTGCGTCTGTGTGGGTTTTTATATTGCAAAACTGTGTTCATTTGCCCGTACAGAAGCACATGACATTATTGACGCAAAAAATGTGCAGTCCTGAGTGAAAGAAGCGAAGAAACTGAGGAGAAACTGTCCAAACGTAGTCGTTGTTTTGTTGGTGCGTCTGTAATTTTGATATCTGTGAACAGAGGTGTCAATGCGAGGTCTCAGAGGTCACTGATGTTGCTCGGACAGCAGCTGACGACTTCATTAAACCTCCGACTCGAGCAGAAAGGGGCAGTTTGGTTGTTTTTCGTTGACGTTCGGTTTGAGCGAGTTTTTTTTTTTTTTAAAAAGAGTGCGTCAGGCGGCGAGCAGGCCGGACCCGGACGAAGACAAAGATCCATATTAACAAAAACCGCAGATGACAGATGATTAATCGGCGTGGTGGGGTTTGCCGAGCCGCCGGACCCCCGGCTGACACCCCGAGCCACCAAACACAAAACCAGAAACCCCCCAGAGCCTCGGCGGCCTGCAGGAGCGTGGGCGAAGGGTGGAAGCAGGGCGCCGTCCCCACGGAGATCAGCGCTAGTGTGTGTGTCGACGGGAAATAAAGATTTCAGTGCGACGGATTCTGACATAAGAAGCAGTTTGTTACAGCGAGAGAAAGTGTGTGTTTGCGTGCATATGTGTGTGGGAGTGTTTGAGAGTCGAAGCGCCAGAGAGTGTGTGTTTCCTGCATGTGTTTCAGCAGTGTGTGTTTGTGTGTGTGTGTGTGCGTGGACAAACCAAACCCCCATCTGCCGCGGGGTGGGCGGCTCGCCACACAACGACAATACACACCAACATTTTTGTAACTGTGGGCGTTCAAAAGGCTCGGAGCTGCTCGTCTCTGCAGCGGTCGGCAGCAGAAGGCGTCCACCGGCAACTAATCAGCACATTAACAAATCAAACAGAAGCTCTAATGGGTTCTGTTTGAGCTGCACAGGCCCGCGAGGATTCAGAGGCTTCTGTTGGACACCAGAAAGAAAACAAAGCACACGTTTAAAGCCTTAGAGGGGATTTGGAAGCATTGAGGTTCGTCCTCTGAAGAGCATCAATGTGAAATCAAATCCTGTGAGCCAATTTGAGATGCTTAAGTTGCATTTTACAGAACGATATAAACTCACCAGACCTCTGTGCTGAAGGCTGGAGGCTCCAGGCGACAATAAATGCCTGGTCTACAAAAGTAGACGCCTGGTTTGGGAATAAGAAAGAGGATATTTCTGGTTCTGCTGCTCCAATTCTTGATTTTTGTTGTTATTCTATGCATCTTGAGCTTGGTTTCTGTTCAAAAACAAAGAAAAACCAAATTATTCCACATCTCGGTGACATTAACAGCTTCGCCAATTAAACTTTTGAACGCCAAAACTTGCTTGAAGGTATAAAAGGCATGTATATATTAGAAAACACCATTTATCAGAGCTAGAAAGTGTTACAACAGAACAGATTTTCAACTATCCAACTGAAAAATTCACAAAATCTAAGCCTAAAATCATGATCGTTCATCTATATCACTCTATTTCACGTGTTTCCGTTAAAAATTCTCCAAAAATAAAGCTTTCGCACCAGATCCTGAAAAAAAATTAAAAATCTGCGCTCCTCAATGCAACTGAGAAGTCGTAAGTGACTCAGCCGTGACCGACATTCACGTCTGAACACTTCATAGTTTTTTCGGTTGAACTGCAGGCAGTGTATCGAAAGAGCAGAGAGGAGACGATGAGAGAGACCGAGATGAAATTAAAACCTACTGGATGAATGAAATAAATGCAGCATGGCTCAGAAACAGTGAACAGAGGAGGGAGTTGTTGGGAGACACATTCAGCATGGTGGAACATCAGAGCAGAGAAACTTCGTGAAAATCGTCCAATATCTACAGTGAACTTACGGTATTGACAACTCGTGGACATAGCAAGATTTTCAAGTATTCTACGATAAAGTAGAAAAGCCCTCATAGAGCTCAGACCTCCTCCAAGCAGCTCATTTCACCCCATGTTGGGATTTACACCCAGAAATAATCGTCCCAGGATTGTTTTATCTACATTATTAGACTCCTTGACCCAGAAAACAAACCCTTAGCATCTGGATTCACATTGATGTCATCATTAGTTCAATAGTTATTCACCAGAATCTCTTTCTGGGTAATGGTGGTTTCTTCTGGATCCAGCTCCATAGCTGTTGATTCTACAACAGATCTGTTGGATCCTCCTGATTCAGCAGAGTCTCAGCTACATGTTGGTGTTGGCTGCATGTCTGGATCTTCATCTGTTACCTTACAGTGATGCCCTCTAGGTTTCCCTGTTCTGGATCGTAATATCTGGAATTTAGCCTGGATCCGGATCAAATTTTGAGATGTTGTAGAAATTAGCAGGAACTAATCCTGTATTTTTTTACTAAGCAGTCTGGACATTTCTTTGTGGAGTTACATTCACATATTCATGCACATTGTCCTATCTTCCAATGCTAAAAAATCCTGGAAACAATTCCTGGATCCAGACGGTGATCCGGATCAACACCAAGATCTAATCATCTGTTCCTCGTCCCATTATCAACCTTTCCTGGACATTTCATCAAAATCCATTCATGACTTTTCATATAAAGTAGCTAACAGACAAACAAACAGATAAACGCTGGCAAAAACATACCGTCCTTGGTGGAGGGAACAAACCCACAGGGAGGAACAATGTCTCAGGAGCAAAGAAAATGTCCCAAAGCCGCTTGAAGTTTAGAGAGTTAACTAAAAACACAACCAACAGCCAAAAAAAATCTAAAAGAGTGTCAAAGTATTGCCCCTTCTAACCCCCTGCATGGCTCCTTATCTCCGGAAAAATGTGTTCGTACGAATTATGCTGTGAATTAGATCGTTTTGCAAGTCAAGAAAATCCCAGTTCAGCTAAAAACTGCCAAAGTAAAAGTCCTTGAAAATACACAATTAGAAAGACGATAAAGTCACATAACTGTGGTCAGAGCCGGCCCTACCCAATGTGGCACCCTAGACTAGATCTTACATGGCCCCCCCTCCATCAGTGATTCACCTACGCTTACAAAAGAAATCAAATAGTGTTGTTTCGTAGTAATATTAATTAGGCATTGCTTTACATTTGAATCAATGTGAGCTTTTCCATTTTAAGAGTTAATAGTAGTAACTAGTTTTAATATAGTTATACTGAAGGTGAGTCTTTCCCAGTTTTGTGGCGCCCCCTGGAGGCCACGGCGTCCTTAGCATTTGCCTACATTGCCTAATGGGCGGCTGTGGTCTTCGTAACTTTCTGTCTCCACAAACTACCCAGAGACAGAAAGACATACGTTTTCCCCAAGATAACGTCCACTGAAGCAGACCGGACGGACAAGACTTCAACTCTCAACAGTATAGCAACATGTTTTCTATCTGACTTTACCAAACACCATTTCCCATAATGCTTGACTTCTATCGGACAGCATCAGAAACAACCTCCGATACACCTTCCTGCCTTCAGATAGAGGTCATCTGTGCAACCTATTATCGAGATTTCCACAAAGAACACCCCAACACAGCATTATTACAAGGCCTTTAGACAACACATCCTTCCATCCTGGACACTATCGTACCAAAACCAAGCTGCATTTATTACTAAAATGCATCACTACAAGGTTGCAGGGCGTGATGCATTCACTGACTGTGGTTAAAACAGGTGCAGCTTTGTTTCTGTTGCATCAGATTAGCTTAGAGTTGCAGTTGAAATTGATAGAACCGCCAATAAATCTTGTTTTTGCCTCAACTTAAGCAGTTAAGAATGATTTTAATTGAAAACGCATGCATCTGATTTCGATTATTACGTCCGAAAATCAGCCTTTGAGGTTAAATTGAGATGTCAGACACAGCCCTGGTGGAGTAGATGTGACTTATAAAGCCAATTCTCCATTTTTGTCCACAATTAAATGATGTGAAACTAAGTCAGACGTTTAAGGTAAGGCCCTACTGTTGTCTGAACCCTACTTTCAGATTTGTGACACCTTCATTTATGCTATTTGTAACCTGAAACCGCTTTTTATAGACGGTTAAAATGTGACTAGATGTTCTCGGAGAAGTGAAAGTTTCAGTTTCTGATCGGTGAGACCTTTATTCTATTTGTGAAAATGCAAAAAAGGGGATTTTTGTGCTTTTTTTTTTAGCTCCAGACTTCGTTAAATATGGTCCAGGTGTAAAAACAAACACAGAAATCTCACTTTTTTGCATTTTCACCGACAGAATCAGGGTTTCAAAGTGGGTTTCAGACACCATTAAGGGTTTATGTGGACACAAATTGTGAAGTGGGTTGCTCAGCTTCATTGGATTTCCCAATAACATGTTGATCGTGTTTCTATGAGTCATGCTAACTTTGCACTCTGCACCTCAGTTGTAGAGATTCAGGGAAACGAGTGGTTGCATAAAGCATCATATGTTGGAACAAACAGTACAAAACTCCCAGCATCTTTCCAAAAACACAGATTTTTACAGGAACTTTTTTTTTTTTTGTTTTCAGTCTGACTGAAAGGAAACAGACATGTTGCTAAATGCACGTTGCTGTACAGTCGGTTCGTTTCCATGCGTGAGTCTGTGGTTTCTGTTCAGTGGAGCTGCAGATATTCAGCACATTTCCTTGTTACAGCAGCTTTTACTGACTGCATGGAGCGCTGAAGGCCTCGGTAGGTTCTCCCAGTTGATGTTTACAAGGTGAAGCTTTGGATTCTTCCCATCTGTGACAGACTCGGACAAGATATGAGTCTTTTTGGACACGTTTTTTGCCTTTCTGCAGAAGTTTTAAGTCATTTTCCACAGGTCTGTGTCGTTTTGGACACGTTTCAAGTCATGTTGGACAAACTAAATGACAAAGTTTGTAATTTATGATGACTTTTAAATCATTTTGGACAAGATTTTGTCAGTGCAATGAGCGCAGAAACACCACCAGTTTACAGACGTCTTTCCATCTTTATCCCACAAATCACATCTTCCATTGGATTCAGCTTCTCCCCTGTGGACACGAGTCATGCTGGACATTTTTGGAGTGACTTTGGACAGATTTATTGTAATTTTACATCAATTTTAAGTCATTTTAGACAGGTTTGTGTCATTATGGACTCCTTTTTTGTCATTTTTTTGTCAAACTTGCAGTCATTTCGGACAAGTTTCAAGACATCTGGAGAAGTTTGGAGTAATTTGGACAAGTTTTGGGTCATTTTGGACAAACTAAATGACAAAGTTTGACATTTTTGATCATTTTTGAGTCGTTTTGGACAAGATTGTGTCATTTTGGACTCCTGTTTTTGTCATTTTGCAGAAATTTCCAGTCATTTCGGACAAGTTTCAAGTAACCTGGAGAAGTTTGGAGTAATTTGGGCAAAGTTTGGGTCATTTTGGACAAACTAAATGACAAAGTTTGTAATATTTGGACAAGATTGTGTCAGTACAGTGAGCAAAAGAATACCACCAGTTTACAGACGTCTTTGTATCTTTATCCCCCAAATCTCGTCTTCCATTGGATTCAGCTTCTCCCCTGTGGACACGAGTCATGCTGGACATTTTTTTAAGGGACTTTGGACAGATTTATTGTAATTTTACATCAATTTTAAGTCATTTTAGACAGGTTTATGTCATTTTGGACTCCTTTTATGTCATTTTTGCGGAAATTTCGAGTCATTTCGGACAACTTTCAAGTAATCTGGGCAAGTTTTGGGTCATTTTGGACAAACTAAACGACAAAGTTTGTAATTTTTGAGTCATTTTGGACAAGATTGTGTCAGTGCAGTGAGCCCAGGAACATCACAAGTTTACTGATGTCTTTCTGCCTCCAACTTTTCAGTCTTACTGTACGTTTGATTCAGCTCCTGTCATTGTGGCCATTTTTTGGTTTCGCTTTGGACACATTTTTTTTGTAATTTCGTAGAATGTTTAAGTGACTTTTTTGATCACGTTTTTGTCAGAGCAGCGAGAGCAGGAACGCCACCAGTTTACAGACGTCTTTCCATCCTTATCCCCTGAATCTCGTCTTCCATTTGATTTAACTTCTCATCTGTGGACACGAGTCATGCTGGACATTTTTTGGACGGATTTACTGTAATTTTACATCAATTTTAAGTCATTTTGGGGACATTTTTTTGTCATTTTGTGGAACTTTTGAGTCATTTTGGACAAGTTTCGAGTAACCTGGAGAAGTTTGGAGCAATTTGGGCAAGTTTAGAGTCATGTTGGACAAACTAAATGACCAAGTTTGTCATTTATGATGGTTTTTGAGTCATTTTGGACAAGATTTTGTTAGTTGGCAGTAAAGCAGTGAGCGCAGGAACATCACTAGTTTACAGACGTCTTTCTGCCTCCATCCTCTGAGCCTCATCTTCAGTTTGAATTAAGTCCTCAGCTGCAGACATGAGTCACTTTTTATGATTTTTGAGTCACTTTGGATATAATTTTTGTCATTGTTCACAAATTTTGAATCATTTCGTCGATTGACAGCAGTGAGAGCAGGTAAACCACCAGACACGGTGACGCTCTGCCTCCATCCTTTACAGTTTCGCCTTTCGTTTGATTCAGCTTCTCATTTGTGGACACGAGTCATGTTGGACAATCTTTGAGTCGCTGTGGATGTATTTTTTTGTCATTGTGCATAAATTTTAAGCCATTTTTGACAGGTTCTGAGTCCCTCTGGACGAATCTTAAGTCACTTTGTGCAGGTTTTTGTCAGTCTGCAGCAGAGCAGTGAGAGCAGGAACACCAGCAGTTTATAGACGTCCTTCTGTTTCTGTTCTCAGAGTCTAGTTTCACATTTGATCGCCTGTGAACATGGGTCACTTTGGACTATTTTTGGGTCACTTTGGACTATTTTTGGGTCACTTTGGACACATTTTCTGCAGCTTCAAAGACATTTTCAGTCATTTTGGGAAGGTTTTGAGCCACTGTGGACAATTTTCGAGTCACTTCAGATGCATTTTTGTCAGTCGGCAGTGGAGCAATGAGCACAGGAACATCACCAGGTTCTTTCAGGACGTCCTCTCGTCTTCATGCCTCAATCCTCTGAGTCTCGTCTTCTGCTTGGTTCAGCTGCTCACCTGCGACTTCAGTCATTTTAAACAAATTTTGAGTCACTTTGCAGAAATGTGAAGTCACTTTGCACAGGTTTATGTCATGTTGGACAGGTTTTGAGTCCGGTTTCAAGTCATGCTGAACAAACTACATGATAAACAGGTCATTTTGGGTCATTTTGGACAAGATTTTTTGAATATGCAGCAGAGCAGCGAGTGCAGGAGCACCTCCAGTTTACAGACACCTTTCCGTCTCCATCCTCGGTGTCTCGTCTTCTGCTTGGTTGAGCTTCTCACCTCCGGACTCAAACATTTAACTTCCACAAAGTCAAACTTGCACATGGAAACAAACCGACTGAGGTACGTGCAGGTGATCAGATCAGACAGAAAATATCCCAGATGGAGGTCTCTAGTTCACTTAGAAGAATCTCCATTCAGTCAAACTGAAAACAAAACAAGATGAAAAATCAGGTTTTTGTGGAAAGCTGCAGAGATTGTGTGTTTTTTGCGTCGATATTTGCTTTTTTGTCTCGTTATACCGCCATAAATAGGAAGCACAGCAGGCTGAAATAAACCAGAATTCTCTATTAAAGCTCATTATTTTAAAATAATAATCTATTCATCCTGAATCCTGAATTTGTGTACCAGATATTAGTCAGAAAAAATGACATAACATGCATTTCCTGACAGAAAAACTAAAAGATTTAAATACAATACATGACTAAAAATAAAAAATGAGTACGCTAAAATAAGTTTAGAATGGGAAAGTAAGAAGTAATGCCTTTTCTGATGTCTTAAATTAATCTGAAAGGCTGATTTAAAGATTGGATTTCAATAGTGAGAACACTTTGTGATTAAATCAGTTGAATGCACCAAGATTCATGGTTTTGGTTTTAGATCTACAGTAGCTGCTCTGTTCTGCAGCTGCATGTTTGCACCAGTTTTGACATCTTCCACCGCAGCTTTAAGACTAAATTATAAATGCAAGTTGGCTTTTTTAGCAATCTCCTTTCCATTTTTGTCCAACAAGGCCAAGCAGCTTCCCGAGGAAATGAATTAAACGATTATCCTCTCAGTAATCAGCCCATCTATCTCCACGGAGGCCAACAATAGCCGGACTCAGAGCAATAATCTGCTCCTGACAAGGCAGCAGAGAAAACAAATGGGTCCGTGCAGTCAGTGTGTGGGCTCAGCTGGCACAAAGACAACACAATGTAACACAATTTACCCGGATACCAGCCATATAAGCAGACAGCGCTCCTCTCACCTCACCGGAGAATCCATTTATGGAGAAAGTGTGACCGGAATTCCGAATGATGGAGCTTTTTTCTTTCCTTTAAATGAGCCTGAAAGCAGCAACGAGCTGCGACGTTTGTGATAAAAGTCAAAAAATCTCATTCAGGTTGAACCATCACCTGCGATGTTGGGGTTTATTTACTTAAATTGGAGATGATTTTTGATTTATTCCACGTTTCGTCACGGCAACCTCCACCAGTCCTATTTCTGGAGTTCCCTCTTTTTTTTAAGAACCCCAAGTCCATATTTGGTGAATGACGCAACGGGACACCCAGAGATTCCCTTTATAACCATACTGCACCGTCCAGGAGCTATTTACAAGAGATGAGAGGCGGAACAGACAAAATGAGGGGAAATATGCATTCCGTTTGAGAGCCAGTTAGGCAGCAAAGCGGAGACTAAAATATAGGTTTAGATCGTCTCAAAGACGGGATGACGGCGAAAATAGTTGATGAAGTTTCTGCGTCTCTCAGTGTTGTAGACAGTATTCCTAAAGATGTGTACACAGAAAGCTCGATGGTTTTTAAAGAAGAGGCTGTAGGGGAGGAGGAACATGAAGGGAAACCTGATGAGAATGGAGGCGGTAAGGATTTGTAGCTGCGCAGAATGATGCACATAACAACCAAACACCTTGTGCGTAAAATGTCAAAGATGTAAAACTGCATTTCTTCTAAATGTGCATTCTGAATGAGTTGACTTTTCTGTGTCTTCCAGGAAACCTTCTGTTCGAGGAGAAGAGCGCACCTGAGCTGCCTCTCCAGGGCGACTTGGCGCAGTACGTGGCAACTTTACGCACGCACCCAGTGGCGTTCACCGGCAAGTTTTCTTTGGATTCCAGGAGTGCAGGAGGACCGTGGACACCGGGGGACGTTATCGACGTGGTCAGCGCGGAGATCGCCACCCCAGGGCCGCCCACCGTGTCTGGATCGCCCTCAGCGTCGCCAGATATTTACGCAGGAGGAGGAGGAGAGGACGCCGGGGACGGCACCATGGCGCACGGCCAGCCGGACATCAGCCACATGTACGCGCCCTCTCACCCTCACCCTCACCCGGCCCCGTCCTACTCGTGCAGCGGGGACATGTACCAGGACCAGTCTGCAGGGGGATACCTGGCCACGTCCACCTGCGCCGTGTCCTACCACCCGCCTCCGACCTACAACTCTGCGCCCAAACCGACAGTTGACGGCGCGGCGCTGCTCTCCATCATGCCCGAGTACGGAGGCTTCTACCAGCAGAGCTGCCAGAGAGACATCCAGAGCACCTTCCCGGAGAGGAAGTCCCTGCCGTACCCCTTGGACTCTCTCCGGGTGCCTCCGCCTCTCACGCCCCTCAACACCATCAGGAACTTTACGCTCGGTGCGCCCTCGCCGGCCTCCGAGGGTCCGATGGCCGCCGCTTTCCCAAACCACCAGAACCTCCCCCTCAGGCCGATCCTGAGACCCAGAAAGTACCCGAACCGACCGAGCAAGACGCCCGTCCACCAGAGGCCGTACCCGTGCCCTGCGGAGAGCTGCGACCGGAGGTTCTCCCGGTCGGACGAGCTGAGCCGACACCTGCGCATCCACACCGGCCACAAACCGTTCCAGTGCCGCATCTGCATGAGGAACTTCAGCCGCAGCGACCACCTCACCACGCACATCCGCACGCACACCGGGGAGAAGCCGTTCTCCTGCGACCAGTGCGGGAGGAAGTTCGCCCGGAGCGACGAGAGGAGGCGGCACATGAAGATCCACCTGCGGCAGAAGGAGAAGAAGTCCTCTGCGTCCTAATCCTCCGGCCGCTGCCACATCCTGAATGCTCAAACTTTACCCTGTAGTTTAAATTAATCCCACGAGAAGGAAGACTTATCCTTAGAAGCCATATCTATAAAAATCAGGGAGAATCAGAATCTTCATTATTTATCACAAAACAACTCCTCACCCATCAGTCAGAGTTAAATCAAATGAAATCTGAAGGAGGTTTGGTTGGAGCCAGTGGTGTCAGGCCTCTTTCAAACGCAGCTGAGTGTGCGCAACAGTGTGCCAAACTACCAGCAGCACATTGTGTTACCGTCTATGCTTCAAGCTCTCAGGGATTCAATTACAGCTCAGGCAGCAAAGGTGAAACCAAAACCCTGCAGCTGAGTGATGCAGGAGGGTTTCCTGCCTGCAGCTGAGCAGTAAAATAGGAGTCACAGTGAGGTGACTTTTGGACTTCTGGCCTAAATTCTAATTTCATGGCAATGAGCTGAGAATCTCGTGTTAATTTCCTTGTGCCTGACACATTGGATGCATTAGCAAAAGAGAAAAAATCCACCTTCAGCTGCAAAGTCACAGGATTTCTATGATCAATTAAGACATTTTGTATTTCCGTGCAGCTTAAAGTCCACGTTAACGGCTGTGGTTCTCCAGAGTTTTTACATTGCTGGCGCTCAGATGTTTCGCACAAACAAACCAACGGATGTCAAACTGTAATTACTCTCTGCAATTCTGCAAAAAACATGAAACGACGAAAGCAGGAGAGGGATGCCAAAGTGATGTCAGAGTGCACTGAAGGGACGTCACGGCTGGGGGCGGGGCTAAAGCGGGACTTTTTATTGGCTAGATGCAGCAAAATGAAGCTTTTTTTTAACCTGCAGGTTTTCTATCATGTTAGAAATGTGGTCTCACACAGCATGTTGGGATTCTATGAGACTGTAGCCTGATAATCTGTTACTTTATGGTTGAGTTTGTTTTTATTTTTGGACGGTTTCCAGACCAGCGTTTCTACCAGATGAATGTGAGATAAAGAGACAGAGTCACTGGAGGAAAAAAAAAAAAGTTCTGTTGTTGTGTTTTATAATTTTATGCAAACAAGACGAGCACTAAAGCTTTTACTCTGATGGACTGATGCTTCTTGTCGATGCAAATAAATGTTGACTTGTTCAGTTGCCGTGTCGACCTGCTGTTGCTTTTCATGTGAAGTCAGGAGACGTATTTTTGGTTGCAGATGGAAGAATTTAACCTCGGGAAGAGAGTTCTGAAATTGTTTTTGCCTGAAGTACGTGGACAAACCGGGCCAGATTAGTCTAGATCTGGTTCTCCTGGGTTGGGCCTCCTACACTGTAAAAAATGAACATCAAGTTTTGTTAAATTGCAGATAATAAGGAGTAAAATGAAAACAGGCCAAAGTGTAAATAATGTCCACTTAATAGTTTTTTAAAAAGGCGGGAAAAATCTTTAATTTACAGACATTCACAATTATTTGAAAGAAAAAATCTGTATATTAGAGGTTGAAAAAGGTAAATTACTTTTTTTAAACTGGTGTTTTACAGATTTTCATTGGTTTGCTAAATTACAGATAATATCTAACCACAAAAAAAGTATTAATTTACATTTTTAAAATAAACTGCAGCCAAAACTGCCCTTAATGTCCACATCAAAAATAATAATTAGTTCTTTGACAATGTTTAACCATAATATTACACTATTAATTGTATTTAAATCAGCAAAAAAAACCCAATTATTATTTTAGATATATTGGGTGTTTTTGAAAAAATAAAGTATATTAAGGATTAAAAAATGGCAAGTATTATTCAAACTGTTATTTTTCAGCTTTTTCCTGTTCTGTTAAACGACAGATAGCAACTCATAAAATTACAGAAATGAAATATTAATTTACATAATGACTGTTTAAAAACTAATGTCCACATCAAAAACCTGTATTTTTACCAACAAAATGCTGTTAACCCTTGTTAACTGTATTTAAATCCACTAAAAATCAAATTATTTCACAGATATTTGCTGTTATTGTCGTGGTTTTTAATGCAACAGTCCTCTATTGTTTTTAAACATATTTTTCTGCACACTTCCATCAATTTTTACAGAGTTTATTTGACAGTGTAGGTCCTCTAAAGGGAATATTAATACAAAGCTCACAATGATTCCCCCCAACTTGTTTAACATTTGTGCTTTCTAACCTCTAAATGTCCCCATGCCTGAGGCCAGCTCTTTAAAACCTGATTTTTCTAGTTTCATTTGGAAGATCTTGATCCGTCTGCACACATCTCTTCAGTTTTTGGCCAAATCAAGGCGAAATAAAATGTTACTAACTGAATATTTTCTGCGATAAAATAACCAATAGAGTGATCCTTTCTTCTAATCTGGGTTCTTTTAGCTGCAGTACGAGCAGAGAGAGTATGGTCAGGTGAAGGACTGGTGAAAGGGAGATGCTCCTTTGAGTGGATTTAAATCTGAAAGTCTGAACAGAATTTCCTCCAGAGCAGGTTAGCTGTGCAGCATCAGTTACTATGGTGATATATTTGTGCAGAATCAGTTACCATGGTGATATATTTGTGCAGCATCAGTTACCATGGGGATATATCTGTGTAGTGTCAGTTACCATGGTGATACATCTGTGCAGCATCAGTTACCATGGTGATACATCGATGCAGCATCTGTTACCAAGGTGATATATCTGTGCAGCATCCATTACCATGGTGATATATCTGTGCAGCATCAGTTACCATGGTGATACATCGATGCAGCATCTGTTACCATGGTGATATATCTGTGCAGCATCCGTTACCATGGTGATATATCTGTGCAGCATCAGTTACCATGGTGATACATCGATGCAGCATCTGTTACCATGGTGATATATCTGTGCAGCATCCGTTACCATGGTGATACATCGATGCAGCATCTGTTACCATGGTGATATATCTGTGCAGCATCAGTTACCATGGTGAGCCAGCAGGTTCCAAGAGAGACACCTTTGTGACACTGAAACTGTGACTTTAAGCTCAACATACCTGATAAAACATTGATCTTGGCTCGGAGTTCTGCCCTCAGGTGTCAACACACTTCAGGTCACGCAGTTCACGACCTTAAAATCAACCATTAACAGCCAGCTGTTTGTTCTACGGCTATGTGGATCAAATGTAACATGACAGGTCTCACGTCTCTGACCTTGGACGAGTGCTACCACAGTTTGTCTTTGTTTACCCAGTTTGGGCTGCGATGCCAAGTAGGTGCCAGTGGAACCTGCAAACAACACAAGACAGAGATGAAACCAACATTAATAAAGGCTCAGATAGTAACTTTTACATTTGATTAATTAATTTGAGTTTCTTAAATAATATAACTCTAATATGAAGTAAACTGCAATGAAATTAAACGCTTCGTGCAGATGTTTCACAGCAAAAGAACGTGGCAGAAGTTATGCTAAGAGAGGCTTTTATTGTGAAACATTCATACTCCTGTAGGTTAACATAAGAGATCATAAACTAGGGAGCCGTCTGTTGAAAACGTGATTAAAATAAAGCAATTACAACAGATTAAGGGTAGCATCTAAAGCCCTTTTCAAACATTTACTCCTTTCTGACGAAGGAACTGAGAATTTATAGGATGTGAGGCCTAAAGCTCACCTGCAGACACATTTATTTATCTATTAGCTGCACAGTTAAAGGGTCACCAGTCGTCAGTCTGAGGGTGAACACATAAAGACAGACATCTAAAGAAATACACCAGGTTATTGGTGTTTTTCTCTCACCTGGTTCTATTTATGAATTAGATTGTGGCTCTTTGTTCTGCATATGTTGTTTGCAGCTGCCTCTCCAGCACCGGCAAAAATGCATACAGCAAAATGACCGACCGCGTTTTGTTTCAAACTAATGTTAAAAATGAGATGTTGAAGTTGGCGTAGAGACACAAAAGACACATTAAAGGTCCCATATTGTTCCCCTTTTCAGCAAACTAGTGAAAGTCTCACATGTTCCCCAGAAAATGTCTTTAATTTTTTAGCTTAAAATACTGCTGCTACTGTTGTCCCCGCCCCCTTCAGGAAGGAGACTCTCTCTGCTTCTGTGACTGACAGCAAGACAGTCAAACACAGGGCAGCTGACCTTAATGAGAGTGTGAGACCAGAACTTTCTATCGCTTCTTCTGTTATTATTACACATAGAAATATCTGTAAACTAACAGCACAGGTGTTGTTTTTAACTCATGTTTGGTGAGTTTGTCAGACAGTGACCTGGTTATAAAATCAGTATTTGACTGCTGGTTAACATTTTGTGTTAATGAGCTGAGTTTCAGTGACTATTTCATACTCATTTCGATGTCTGATAACAGAAACAGTGACATATGTTGCTTCAGTAGGAATTTGTATGTATTAAAATGCAGCATATGTGAGCACAGAGAGCAGGAGAGAAGCTAACAGCAGCCTAGTCTAGCTAAAACTGAAGCCCAACAGGTAACATAAAAACACAGTAACTCACCCAGTCCTTGTTTATCCATTTCAACTCGGCCTTAAAGTTTCCACCTCGGTCCCTCGGGGCGCCGACCTGTGATCAAACCATCAAAGCTAATGCTAACATTAGCCACATTAGCTGTACAGCATGCTAACCCTAAGGATTCCCCTATACTTGTGGGGACAGTGCCATTAACAGCAAAAATAATCCACTGGGTGTTGAGTTCCTGAGATGCTGGAAGTGCATGAAGGCTATCGTGTTCACTCTAGCTGCCAACAGCACAACACCTGGAAAACAGTTCAGAGTTTAGCAGAAGCAGCTCTAGAGAGTAAACAAACCTGGTGGACTGAGAGGAAGCCGCTCATTCTGGCTGGTTCACCTGGAGGCAGTAAGAGGGCGGGATCACGAAGCAACAGAGTAAAACTGTTGCTGACTGGTAAAGTTGGGAGACTATCTAGTTGTGGAGAGGGTTTGTGGAATAGCAAAGGTAAACATCGCCATAAATAGAAATTGATTTTCACCATATGGGGCCTTTAATGGGAAATACAGCAGCCTGAAATAAACTGAAATCATTCTTAATATTTGTTTTAGCCTGTTGTGATTTTAATAAACCCAACTTTACTTGAGAATTCACTCCACATGATGACTACATAATAATATAATAATCAAACAACATTGGATTATTAGCAAAATAACCTTAGCTGTTATACTTCACATTACGTGTTATACAGCTGGTTGTAATTAATGAAATTGCTTAAACCAGGGATTAACTTGTGGCTATTGGGGTCTTTCAGGGTCACTAGGTTGGATACGATCCCTACCAGCCGCATTAGATGTGCCACAGATAGCGCTTAGTTTTAAAAATCCCTGTTGAAAAATAAAACTAACCTGTCAATGATGCCTCAGTGCTGTAGTTTGGTGGGGTTTAGGCGCAAAAACAGCTTGGTCAGGTTTACTTTCTCACCCATCACATTGTTTGCTGCAGAAGTTTCCCTTCTGCATTAAAATATTGGCTCTAATAACGTTGGAAAAACCCTATTTCACCAAAAAGGGTCAAACATCCAGAGCGTCCCTCATCGACCTGCTTAAAAGAAAGTCGAGGTTACAGAAGAAGGAAACGAGCAGCTTTCCTGAAAGCAGGCCGTGACATTCATCCATCCATGATCTGCACACCGCTTAATCCTCTGTAGGGTTGTGGGGGGCTGGAGTCTATCCCAGCCGACTCAGGCGAAGGCTGGGGACACCCTGGACAGGTCACCAGTCTATCACAGGGCTACATATAGAGACAGACAACCAAGCACACTCTTATTCACACCTACGGACAATTTAGAATCATCAGTTAACCTCAGCATGTTTTTGGACTGTGGGAGGAAGCTGGAGAACCCGGAGAAAACCCACGCTGCACAGGGAGAACATGCAAACTCCACACAGAAAGATCCCAGGTGTCCTAACCGGGACGTGAACCGGGGATCTTCTAGCTGTGAGGCGACACTGCTAACCACCGAGCCACTGTGCAGCCCAGGTTGTGACATTTTGAAGTAAAACAAGCAGGCGTGTTTAGGCAAAATAAACAACACGTTTTATATGAAGAGACAGAAAACCTTCATTACAGGCAAAATACACCAATACAGTTACTGTTCATTTAACACCGACTGGATTAGGAAGCCTTAATCTGATTGAAGAAGCTCAATTGAAGACCTGTAAACTCCACATCTCCACAGTACTACAGCACTGCAGCTGATGTAATCCTACACTTTTAAAGGGAAATTCTCATTTCAGACGCCCACATTCTCATGAATTTCGGAGCAGCAACTGCTTTAACTTCATGTCACGACTAATTTTGGAAGAAGCGTCATTTTTCAGCAATTCACATGTGAATATTTGAACATAACATGAACATTACGTAGCAGAATCTAGCTTTTTTTAGCAGTTAGTTGAGCCTCTGAGCTCAGAATTCTTACTCTAGAGACTTTATTCTGATTGACTGCAACCTCAAACTGAGATAAAAGCCTATTTATAGTCAGTGTTTTGTGCTAAGAAGCCCGATTTAGTGCACATCTTTCAAAAGATATCTCACAAACACAGTCCTGAGGATGAAAATTTTCTCAGCATAAAAAAACAGTTTGTAGAATCCTAATCACCTGCAGGTTTAGATGTTTTTTTCAGTCTTCAAAAGAGACCTGAAGGTTCACACAGTTTCCTTATCTGAGCAGAACAAACGTCACAAGAGCCTGAAGCAGGAAGACGATCAAAGCACACAATCCCTCCGTGGTCCCGGGCGGCATTCAAAAACACTATTCACCCTTTAATGCTGCGTTCAAGGTGCAGACAGGAGTCTGGAACATTCTGTGCACAAACATGCGAGCCCTGCATCTGTCATGCATTGAATATGTGGAATAAATACAAGATAAATAAATAGAATGAGCTATTTACCACCAGTAAGTGTTTAATTTTAGACTTAAGGTCATGCAAAGCTGAAATGTAGTGTATCTGGAGGCTGCTGTGTGTGCATTTCTATTTTAAAACTTTATATAAACCTTGAAGGCTTCAACCGAGATGCAGGCAGCGAATGCAAACTTCCTGACTTAACTTGAACGCAGCATCGGCAACCTGCACATCATCATCATCTTGGCATCTTGCACAAGAACAATCAACAGTCAGGGTCTTTTTTTTAGCCTCTAATTCTGGTGCTTTTACACCAAACCAGTCCAGAAATGCAAATAGAGAAACTGCAGCTTTTGAATCACTGACACACAGAGTGATTTAAACATCAGAGGTTGGCTGTCCTGAGGTTTGGAGCCTCAGAGATTGAAATGTGAAGTTGAATTTTGGAATAATTGCATCATAATTATTCCGTTTTTTAAAAAAAATAGAGCTATCTGACATGTCACGTAGTGTTCACATGATAAAGAGAACTACCAAGAGCATTTACAGCAGGATAATCAGCTGCACATATCTACTTCCCTGACCATGTTATCCTTCACAGCACCAGCAGGAAGTATTGCCTGAGGCTCCAGTTTTTGTCAAAGTGAAATGGAGGCCAGACTTCTTATATTTCACCTTTGAAACACAGACTTGCAGCTCTGTTAACAAAACATGACAATGAGGTCAGCTCATTTTGTGCTGCATCATTTCTGCCGTCTAAATAAGCCCAAAGTTGACCAGTTAATTTACATTTTTACATTCTTATGTCACTGATAAATGTGTTATTGATTTAGAGACCCTCCAGTTTTCCAACCAAGTCCAAGAGCCTCCTGCATGAACCAGACCAGCCCGAGAAAAGAAGACATTTTGCGGCTGCAGGTCAGTCAGGTGATCAGAGGCAGACCTCCGGGCCCGGGTACGGCTCCCCTCCGCACCAGAAATCCGGCGGCTGTGAGATCTTCATGAGCCAGACCTCCTTCTCCTTCTGCTCCATGTCTGTGACCTCCGCTCCGGGCAGCACCTTGTAGTAGTGACAGTCTCTGCCGTCGTCCGGGTCGTACGGCGGGGCCAGGATATCCATGAACGCCGTCGGCCCGTCCACGGCGTCGATCTGGTGCAGGTTGTCCCGGTCTGGGGAGAGGACGCACGGGCCGCTCTCCTCCGTGTACTCCCCGGTGGAGCGGAGCACAGAGCGCCGCAGAGCCCCCATCTGGGCCGCCGGGGGCAGCGGGGGCGTCGGCTGCGTGCCGCCGGCCGGCCGCTCCAGCCGGTCGAAGCAGCTGATCCTGACCTTGCCGTACATGACTTTGAGTATGCCGTGCATCCCCGGGTGGTCGTGCAGCGGGATAGACGCGCCGCTTTTCAGCAGGAACACCCCCATGCTGAAGTGGTCCGTCTCGCAGATGTGCATGTAGGTGACCGGCGGGGCTCCATGGTGGTACGGGTGAGGAGGCGGCACGCCGGGCGGGCTGCCGTCGGCTCTCCGCGGGACCAGCTTCAGATCCGTGGCTCGCACTTCCGTCATCAGGCTCTTTAGCTTGCTGTGGTTCTCCATGAAAGACTTGCCGGGCTCCTCGCCGACCCGGGGCGGACTCCTGAAGGTGACGAGAGCCTGCCGAGCTATTCTCTGAACGATGGAGGTCATGTTACCGTCCGCGGGCATCATACCGAGGCGAGGAGCGGCGCTGCCCGGGTCCACTGGTCGCTCGTTAGCGGTAGCCTTTTAGCTAGCACCAAAGATCGTCTATTTTCAAGATGACTCACTCCGCAGACTTCAGCCCCTTCAGAAGACTTTACCATAAACTGCTTTAAACCTGAGACATCATTTAAACATGAACATAATTAATAATAAATAAAAAATAAGTATTAGACTGAGAGCAATATAAAAATATAATATTCCAACAGAACATAAGTTTCTGTACTTACTCAACAATATTGTCTATTTCAGAAGAATTTATATCCATTCACAACATATCACGAATTATAGTTCTTAAAACAATTAAGCCAATGCAAGAAACACTCCAATTGAGTTCTATTATTTGCTGAATATATGTACTACAACAACAAAACGACTTTTTGTAGCCCTAGATGCCAACAGAGTGAGTCCTCACCTCTTTTTGTTGCTCTTTGGCCAGCCTAAAAACACGCATTAGAAACGGTCCGCTTTCCGCTCCTTCACGTGTTCATTCATTTATGCTGTTTGTTTATGAACACATGAGAATTTACGTGCACAAAAACAACCCAAACAAAAAATTAAACACACGTTGATGGTAATGGTGGTGGTTTTCTCCCGAGAAGCGGCTTCAGTACCCCATTTCTGAATAACTGTCAAACACGTCCGCACCACACAGCGCTTCACAGTTTACACCTAGTGCATTATGGGAGATGCAGTCCCCCGGGCCATTCACTACTGAGCTCCCTTGCACAAAAATAATGTTTCATCCAAATATTAACAAAACAGTTCTGTTATTATTGTCATATTCATTTACATAACAACAATTCTCTCGCTGTCAATCGATAGGTTAATTTAAAATCCAGCTAAAAGCCGAGAAGCTGCACTACAATACCCAGAATGCTACAGAATATTTAACTTTCAATGATCTTTGCCCTAGGTCATTACTCCAATACAATAACCAGCATGTGCAATGTAAATGAAGGGAACTCCCAGCAGCAGGTGGAACAAGAAATACTTCCCTATCCTAGAGGGAATGGATATAATTCAGTTTAATATTACTTGTTGTGTTTATGTTTTTGTTTGTGACATAGATTGCATTAAAGTAAAGCTTGTCTACGTGACGCGCACTGAATCAATTTAGTTTATGTCCAAGATAACATTGTTTACTCTTTCGTTATTCCCCAAATAACATTCAAAGTTTACACTAGTGAGCAATAGCTTGAGATTTTGCACTCTAACACTAACATTTAGTTGAACAGCATTACTTTTTCTATCAAAAGTGTACCAAATAGTCTATGGGCTCTAGTATTTCATTGAAAAGTTATAGCAAATGGACACACAAGTCTAAACAGTTAGCATCAAGTGGTGGGAGGCAGTAAAACAAGTGTAAATAAAGAATAAATGTCATAAACCAAACATAATGGACAAATATTGGCAGCAGTTAGCTAACAGTAAGGATCCTGAGTTTAACCCCTTAACGGCGATTGTCACGAATTCACATCATGCCGCTTGCATTCAGACGAAATAGCGTATGCATACCCCCAATGCCGGTTTGTGCATATTCAATATGTACATAAGAGCCTTTTGCAAGCACTGGTTTCTCGTAGGACCAGTCGGAGTGCCATTTACCATTAATGCCTGTTGCATCACACCTTTATATCTATTCTATGTGCTATAGACAAATTAACAATCTCCACTTAATTTAGCACCAGCTTGAAAGCAAAAACAAAAATAATTAATTTATTTTACATAATTGTAAATAAATTCAGGTGTCATGGGATTAAGAGTGAACTATTAGATGGTCACAGTAGTTTTTTCAGTAATGGATGAATAGCCAAAAGTAAGGACTAAACAGTTAAAACAGTTAACAAACAGCGATGGACAAAAAGCTAAAGCTAAAGAATACACAGTTGATGGAGTTAGCTATCGGCAATGGATGAACAGTTAGCCAAAAACTGTTGAAAGAGTTAGCTAGCAGTGATGGTTAAACAGTTAGCTAAAAGTTAAAAAAAAATAAACAGTGAAGCAGCCACTGGTAAAAAAAATTAAAAACCTAGATTAGGTAAAGAGTAAACAGTTAATATGTTAGCTAACAGTAATAGAAAAACAGTTGATACAGTTAGCTTACAGTAATGGATAAACAGTCATCTAAAAGCTAAGAATAAATTATTTAAATAGTTAGCCTGTTGTAATGAATAAACAGTTAGCTAAAAGTAGGATATAAACAGCTGAAGCAGTCAGCTAACAATGATGGATAAATATTTAGCTAAAAGTAACTAATAAACAGTTTAATTAGTTAGCTAACAGTAATGGATAAACAGGTGGCTGAAAGTAATGAATAACAGTTGAAAGAGTTAGCTAACAGTAATGACTTAACAATTAGCTAAAACTAGGTAACAAATAGTTGAAGCAGTTAGCCAACAGTAATGGATAAACTATCAACTAAAATTAAGGAATAAACAGTAATGGATAAACACTTAGCTAATAGAGAAAACAGTTTGCTAAAAGTAACTAATAAACAATTAAATCATTTGGCTAACTGTAATGGATAAACAGTTAGCTAAAAGTAAGGAATAAAAGTTAAAGCAGTTAGTTAACAGCAATGAGTAAAGAGTTAGCTAAAAGTAAGTAAGGATTAGCTAAAGCAGGTAGCTAAAAGCAATGTATAAACAGTTAGCCAAAAGTAAGGGATAAACAGTTTAAACAGTTAGCTAGAAATAATGTATAAGCGCTAAAAGTAATGGTTAAACAGTTCGATAAAAGTAACTAATAAAGAATTAAACAAGTTAGCTAACTGTAATGGATACACAGTTAGCTAAAAGTAAGGAATACAAAGTTAAAGCAGTTAACAGTAATCAGTAAAGAGTTAGCTAATAGTAAGTAAGGATCAACTAAAGCATTTAGCTAACAGCAATGGATGAACAGTTCGCCAAAAGTAAGGAATAAAAAGCTGAAAACAGTTAGCTAATAGGATATACAGTCAGCCAAAAGAAAGGAATAAACATTTGAAACAGCTGACAGTAATGGATAAACAGTTAGCTAAAAGTATAAGTTTTTTGTACATAACCGATAAACGATTGAAGGAGTTAGCTAAAGTTAATGCATAAACAGTTTAAATAGTAATCTGAAAGCATTTGATAAAGAGTTTGGTAAACATGGTGAATTTATCTCATTTGGTTGCGTTTCTTGTATCATTTTTCTATCTGGTAAAAAACGCTCCGGCTTGTTTATATTCCTTTAAACCGATCACAACTGTATTGAGCGGGACTAACAA